>JACEEZ010004927.1:0-15000 GCA_016584305.1 Chionoecetes opilio | reverse complement strand
GTAGAAAATTGGGTTTTTTCTGTAAGGCTTTACTAGTATGTCACTTTCAGTATACCAGGGCAGTTTATTTGGGTTGTAAAAGGGGGCTGCGGGATCCCTTGGGGAAAACTATAAGCCTGGTGATGTCCTATGATGCATAAAGACGTGGCAGCTGACCTTTCTTTTCGGGGAAGGCCAGGTGGGGGGAGGATGACCCGTTTTGCCGTAGGGGGGGAACCCCCCGTCGCCAGGGATCACCCAAGGGCGGTATAATTTCAGGTAATATTCTAGTTCCTTTCCTGCCCTTTTATTTGGGGAGGTTATCCATGAAAAACCTTCACAATTCCTTCAGATAACTCAAAAACCCGTAATTATGAAGTGTTTTTGGTAAAATTTTGTTAGTTCCGGGAGGGTCGAGAATAGGGGAGGAGAGGGGTGAGTCATTTCTACGTAATTTTTTCGTACACAAAAAATTTTTGCGTAAGTCTATAGAACCATGTCGTTTTTCGTACACCACCAAAAGGTTGAACTTTTGACTACTAAGGAAAACGAAACGCATCGGGTATCTCGAAAAACCAAAAATCAGTGTATGAAACTACTAACAAAACCTGGGGCGAAAACCTTTGTTAGAAACCCCCTGTAACCGTAGGAGGTTTAGGTTAGAAATGGGGGGGGCGAGGGTGGCAGATCCTCCCCGTTTGGAGGCTAAATTTTTTTAGGTTTGGGGAATTAGGTGGTATTATTTTAACACTAGGACCAAAATTCCCTCACAATTGGGAGTGTGTTTTCTATTTACCTTATTGGATTCTAGGATTATTTTTTTTTGCCCATACCCCCCCTCTCGCACAAAACAAGTTTGGGGGGCCTGGGGGTGCGGGATTTTGGCGGGGGATAAAAAATAAGCATCGCAAAAACATATTTTTTTAAAAATTATTTTTTGAAAAAAATCCCTAATTGGGGGAAAATTTTTTTGGATTTCTTCGGGTCCAGAGACGTGTGAACCGACGATCCTCACAGAATGTGACCGAAGTGTCGAAACCCCCCCCCCCCCCCGCAAAAAGGTTATTTATTTGTTTGGGTTATATTTGGTTGGTTAGTTAGGTTAGGTTGGTTTTGGGGTTTGTTTGGTTTGGTTATTTGGGTTGATTAGGTTTCGGGGGGTCAAGCCACCCGCTAGGTTTAGTTCTTTTGGCTGGGTTTTGGTTAATTTTTGGGTAGGGACATTTCTGTTGATTAAAAATATCCCCTGACTGAGAATTTTACCCCCCATAACAACTCTTAAATTACTTTTCTGACGCAAAATTTGTTCCCCACCCGAAACCCTGCTTACCACAGTTCCCAAACTTTTTTTTGGGGAAGGGGGAGAGTAGGGGCAAACCTATAAAATTTACCATTCTAAAAAACTTCTCTCTAGGATTTCCCTCGAAAATCATTACTTTTTGGAGATTGACATTTGTTTATAGGGAGGTGAGAGAAAAGTGTTTCGCCCGTCCCCTCTTCTTCCCTTGTGACCTCCTTCCTCTTTTCTTCCCTTCCGCAAAACACTTTTTTAAGCAGATTTGGCTTTATTTTTGGGGGTTTAAACGTGGGGGAAATGGGTTTTAGGTTAGGTTTATTTTAGAAGTTACTAAAGGTGGGGTTGGGTTATTTAATTTTCATATTCAATACACTCCCTTATTAAAAATTTTTTTATATTCCGAAAGTATGATTTGCGACAAATTTTCATAGAGAAAAATATTTTTTAGAATCTTTAAATGAAAGAAAAAACTTCCAATTGTGAAAGGAATTTCTGTCCTATGTAAAAATTTTAAAGGGGTTTAGGTTGAAACTACTCGGGTTTAGTAATTTTTCTAGATCTAGGTACATTTCCTTAATATAGGGAATTTGGCTCCCTACATAACCAAAAAAGACCATGTTCGACACATAGTTTTCCCACCCGAAAGCTCGCATTCCACAAGCCCCCACACTTTTTGCGGAAGGGATTGAGGTGGGCTCTCCCCTTGGGAAGGGGGAGAAAAGGGAAAAATCTAGAATTTACCAAAACTAAAAAATAAACAAGGGGGTATGTGGGGGCCTCGAGGCTGGGGTAAAAATCAATGCCCAGAAAAATGTTTACACTAGGACTATAATTTTCTACACAATCTGGTTGGTTTTTTTACCTTAATGGATCTGAGAACTTCCGTCGTAAATTACTACTTTCGGGATATAATTTTTTTTGGGAAAGAGTTAAATAGGAATAGGAAAATCCTAACCAACCTTATGACTCCTAAGACCCTAACGTAACCTTTTCTGACCGGTAAATTGGTATTTTCAAACTTTAATTGAGACAGATTATAAAGTTTTTCCCTTTATTTTGATTTGGTAAAAATTTGGTCACATTAAAATTGTCGGAAATGCCTCTTTTTGCGTTACCCCCCTCCATAAAAACCTGGGGCCCCTGGGGAAAATTTTTGGGGGGGGAAGGGGGAAACGATTTTTGTATGAGGAGTAGATTTGTGATGACGAAAATATTCCGTAACACTATGGGTGATTAACTGAAAATACATCAAATATATAAAAAATACCTCGATCCCTACCTATTTCGGGGAAGTTCCCAAAAACCTAAAACCCTTTAAAGGGGGAAACTGCAAATGAGGCTTTCCGACGATTATTGGGGTGACCATCATTTTTAAACACATCAAAATATATGGGATAAAAATCTTTAAACGTACCAAAACCCCTCGTTTTCCCGGACCTCCTTTTCCCCGGGAATGGGGATTTGCCGTAAAATCAGGGGTGGGGGGATATGTCAAGTCCCGGCAAATGTTTGGTCCCGTCCGTAAATTGACAAAGTTGTCCCGCGGTCCGGGCTCTCCTGTCCCCTGGTCATGTCCGCGCCTCCCCCGGTCCATGCTCAGGGGGTTTCGTATTATTTACATTTGGGTACACGCCCTTTCACTCTCCCAAGACACCCCCCCCTCCCGGAAACACACTGTCATCCGCCTCACCTGTCCCTTCCCCTGGGAAGACAGGTTGCCTTTGCAGCCCTGTGATAACTCATGGGACTCACCAGGCTCATATGTTCCCCAAGGGACCTCGCGCACTAAAAAACAACAAAGTGACGAAAAAGTCCGGGGCGGGGTAGCTGATATTGGCGGTTGCCGGACAGTAAATACTAGAGTAGGTAAACGCCCGGTGTGAGAAAGGGCCCGGGACTGTTGCGATTCCCGGACTTTGGGGGTTTCCCCGGGACAGTGCTCCCCCCTATTATCCGGGAAAACGAGGGTTGTGGTGTGTTCGTAAAAATTTACTGGTTAATCCCATCTACCAACTCCCTTTTAAAACCTGACTAAACCCCAAATTTCGCGAAAAAAATGTCCGCGGAAAAGGAAAAATTGGGGCGATGCGGGTCCAAGAAAAAGATGAGGCGCACATAAACACTTTGCCCCTCTCTTGTCATTTTGTCTATCTCCAAAAATTGATTTAAACTAAACTCATTGAGAGTTTTTTTTTAGAATCCAAAAAGTAAACATTACCATGGTCCCATTGGGGAGGGTTTTCTGGTCCTAGTGTAAAATAATCCCTAATGCCCAGGTTACGTTGTGATAAAGATTTGTTGTTCACCCCCTTTCCCCGTTTACTACCTTAAAAAGGACTAATCTTTTGTCATACATGTCTTTTACAAACCTTCAAGCCTCTTGAAAAACTGTTTTTTTGGTCAAAAGGGGGGTTAGGTTGGTTAAATTTTTAGTTTTATTTTAAACTAAACCAAACCTTCCTTACCTTTAAAACCATAACCTAACCAGCCTGGTGCTGTCAGTGAGGGGGGGATTGGCCCGCGGTCACTGACTGTGCTGATGGCACGGGGGGGTTTTTCCCCATTTTTTTTTATAACATTTTTTTTCCGAGATTTTCATCGAAGTAACAGCTCCCAAGAGGTTTGAAGATTATAAAGACGTGTATGAAAAAAGATTTGTCCTTCTAAATGAAAGCAAAATATGGCAGGGGTAAAAACGAATTTTAAACCAAAAACAAACATCAATTCTTTCAAAACATATAAAAATGTTCAAAAAAAATTAAGTTTCATTGAAAAAGGAGAGCGTTGATAAAACGAATCTTACCGGGTTGTGAACTAACAGGTGGTCGGATATATATTTTTATAGAAAGAAATTTAAACAAAAAGTGGGTATTTTTGTCGTTTTTTTTGTTGTATTTGGTTGCCAGTGAAAGCCCATTCTGCTCAAAAATAACACATTATTTTTAGCAAACTGGGCTTTCACTGCAAAACCTTAATAAAACCCATTTGTGTATATGGTTTTTCTTCTGCGGATATTTATTAATTACCATTCACTTCTGAACTAACAAAAATAGCCTACTATTTGGTAAATATTCCCCAGGTTGGCGGCCCCCAAAACCGGGCAGTGGGGCCGCTTATTTCCCAAATCTGGAAAGGGGCCCTTTCCGGCTGAAGACGCTTTACTGCGCTCCTTCCAATAACCCTCGATTTTCCGAAATACCATCATTTTATTCCCCACCAGCAAAAACAATTGGTAAGGAAAACTAAACCCTGACCCAAAGTAAACCCAAACCCGACTGTTCAAGAGTAAAATAGGCGACCCTTTTGTGTGGCTTAAGGCCGGTTCCCACTAGCCCGCTTCTACGGCCCCCGTTGCCGTACACGCCCAAAAATGACGTCACCATCATCACCGCTCGAATGGTATTTGTGGGAACCGGGCACAGTTTGCACCTCCGCTCGAGCGACACCGCCGAGCGGGAGAGATGACTTATTTTAATTTGTACGGGAGCCGTTTCCGCGGTACGGCGTGCGGGCGACTTTATTTGGGGCGTCATTGTTTTCATTGTTGTACGGGCGGCCCTACAAGCGGGCTAATGGGCCGGGCTTTACACAACCATCCCGGGTGGCCCAGTTCTGATTAATATTAATTGCCATTTTGTTTTAGTTCTGGTTAAGGTTGGTAAGTAAGAAATTGACCTGAATATCTACTAGAATTTACTGTTGCAAATTTATATATATATATTATATAATTATTATATATATAAAATTATATATATATATATATAATATAATATTATATATATATATATATATATATAATTTTTTTTTTTAAAATTATAAAATTATTTAATTTAATTAACCCTTTTTTTTTAAATAAAATTTTTATTTTTTAATCATTAATTTGAATTATTTTTTTTTAATAAAAAAATTATTTTTTAATCCCCCCTAAATAATTGGACAAAAACAAAAAAAGTTTTTAAAAAAGAGGATTAGGCCTCTAAATTTTTCCGGGTTTTTAAACTTTCCCCAAACCATGATGGGGCCCCCCCCCGTCTAAAAGAAAAAATAAACCAACAGGCAAGAACAGAAAAAAGTAACCCGAAAAGTTTTTTAAAATTTTACCCGGGGTTTTAAAGGGTCCCACCGGCCGGTATTGGGTTCACCGTCCCGCGAAACAGGAGCAAAACGGGTGGCCCGCTTTATAGCCCTCGTTACCAGGCTCTCACCGTTTTACTGCCCCCTTTTCTCGCCCGGGGGAGTTTTTTAAATACTCAAAAAATCCTGCCGGGGGCGGATGGCCGGCAAAGTCCCCCCCGAACGTGTTTTTAAAGGACGGGAACGGGCCCACCGTGGGGTCCCCACCGTATGCTGCCGCCGCAACCAAAATTTTTCACCGGGGGCAAAAGGTGACCCACACGGCTCTGTTCAGCCGCTAAGTTTGATTACTGGCTATTGGGAGTTTGCTCCTGTTTCCAAAGTTAATAATTTTGTATATCTTATGTTTTTTTACATTTTTTGCTATTGCATACTGTTTGTGTTTGCATGTCGTGGGGTTTTTTTTTCCCCTATGTGTTTTAGGCCCCAACCCTAATCTGCTCTTTGGGAAAAAATGCAGGCTTAACATTTTTTTTTTAATGTATCATTCTTCCATGGGCCAAAACGCAGTGTAAGGACGCTAAATTGGTCAACCAAACACGTTTTTCATGTCCCTTCATGGAGAAAATATTTTTTGACGACCATTGAAGCTGTCAAAATGTTGGAAATCAATGCTCTTTACAACTATACAAAAATGAACTCAGCGGGAAACCAGAAGAATTGAACTGAGGGGAAAAACAAAAGCAGGTTTGGCCTAATTTAATTATGTTGAAAGGTTCCTTTAAAACCCCTACAGGACATGTTATTTTTTTTTTTTAGCTATTCCTGAGTCCGTTTTCCATTCCTTTTTTTACTGCCTCCTCACTCTCAATTTTTGTGAAACTAACCCTTTTTTGTTGTGTTCTCTCTATTATCTACCCTTCCCGCTGCCTTTTGGCAAGGGTCCTCTTTCCTTATCTCTTTTTGTTTTACTTTTTATGCCCCCATCTCTAAAAATACATTCCCCTTTCCAATTAGTATTTCCCTTTCATCCAAATACAAACACAATCTTGGGCCCATTCACTTTCAGGTTTCTTTTCTCACAGAAACTATTTAATAAAATTACTATTATTATATATTTTTTGTTTATTCTCTGCAAACAGTTCAATATAATTTCCCAAATTAGGTTATAGCGGCTTCTATTTGTCTTTTTTTTATCCCATTCGCTTACATTTCCTACCTTTGTGCTGGGCCTAGCTTCACAACCCGTTTGTACACGTGTTATAACAGTAAAGTTGTATGTAAAAAAAGATTGTATAGGTAGGGTATGCACATAAGGGGAAAAGTGGTATGGAGCATACCGCATATAAAATACTACCGTATTGCTCTGGCATTCTTGTAAGCGTAAAATAGAAATTAGCATGGCTCTAGGCCATCAGCATTTGATAGGGGATTTTGTGCCATCATATTCCCCCGGCCACTGCGTTATTTTTTGTTATCTTGCTTTTTTTCATGAATGTCTTTCCTCTTTTCCCCAAAATTTTTTAAAAAAAATTCTTAGGTTGTTTTTTCCAGTGTTAGGCTTTTTAATGCTAAACACCAAAACATTTTTTTTTTTTTTGTCTTTCTTAAAAATTTCAAGCTTCAAAACTTTTCATCAGTGTCACCTTTGAAAAATTTTATTGCTTTTATGTACTCCCCTTTCCCACTTTAATGCGTTCGAGTAAAAAAGGCTTTTAATAAATTTTCTTTCTCTACAAATGTTCCCAATCCAATATAAAAAAATGTTTGGGGTTATTTTTTAACCCGTAGATGGCTATTACACAATATTTTCTACTTCTACTGCCAAAAAATTTTTAGCCAGGCCCATAATTTCCATAGCATTTTCCCGTGAATACATTAAACATCCCGGCTATTGCAATAATGCATAGGGGTTAGGGTTTGGGCCAAATGTCGGTTTTTCATTTTAGATGATATTTCCTTATTTTTCATTAGCATGAAAAAACAGTAGTCTAATATGAAAATTTCCTGTTCAATTTTTATAGATTTGGTGTTAAGATATTTTAAAAAATAACGTAATTTGTGTTCAGTTTGCAAAAAATATCGGAAATAATTTCCTCTCCCTGATCTTTTAGCGTTGAAGGACAAATCGCGAAATAATAGATTGTCATTCATTCCTACCCTGAAACAGTAAACCTTAAACTAAAATTTTTTTTTTTCTAATCCAATTGTTTTCAGTTAAAGTGTATTTCTATAATATGTATTTTTCCGTATTACTTAATCCTTTATTTTTCCCCTTTTAAAGCATATTTTTTTGCTTTAAAGACAAATAAAATAAAAAATGTTACATAAGCTGATTTTATTAGATCCCTTTCTTTTTTTTTTGAGAAGTGCTTACTGGGGAGGAACTTCCACTTGATTTGGCATGGGGGAAGCTGTTTGTGTCATGTCCCCTCTTCACAAAAACCTACCTTCGAATGCAAATTTCTATTCATTACGATCTTATAAAAGGAGAATTCATGTATTATAATTTTTCCCATAGCAAAATTTCTCTAACTTCCATCAAAAAAAAAAGATACGGAAATTTTTCCCTTTAAAAAAATCCATAAAGGGCAGATAACATAATTTCATTCCTGGGGGGCGAGGTACAGTTTTTTTCACCTTCTGGAGGGGGGCATAATTTACCCTATTTGTACTAGGGGGGTAAGATTTTACTCCTCCAAAGGTGCAAAAAACGTATTTTGAACGTGGGAGCGCTTTTTTTTCCCTTTAAAGGTGCAAAGTGGGACATAATTTTGCCTTTAAATTGGGAAAGTTTCACCTTAAAAATGCATTTTTTGCACCCTATGGGTGAAAAGGGACCCCTCCAAAAGGTGCAAAATTTTCACCAATAAAGGGGCAAACTTGCACCCCTAAAGGTGCATTTTTTGCCCCATTTGGTGAAAAAATCGCCCCCAAAAATTCCCAATTCCAAAAGGTGCAAAAAGTTGCACCCTGGGTTTTAAAGGGGTGCGCCTTGCCCCTTAAAGGTGAAAAAATAATTTGTGATAGTTTTGCCCTTTAAAAGTTCAAAGTTGTACCCTAAAGGTGCTTTTGCGCCCTATAGGGGTAAAAAGTGCACCCCCCCAAAAAGGGCAAAAAGTTGCACCTATAAAGGTGAAAAACCCTGCACCCCTAAAGGGGTGCATTTTTTTGCCCCCCCTAAAGGGGCATTTTTTAACCCCCTTTAGTAAAAATTTTACAAATTTGGGATACTCAAAACGGTGAACTTGACGAACGGGTTTAGTCTTTTTTTGTTTTGACTAAGCCCATACTGGGATTTACTAGGTATTTACTCAAAAAATTACTAACCCTTTGTTACTGGGGCGGACAAAATTTGGGTACTCGTTTTAGACCCCAGGGGCTTGAGTTATGCTAAGTTAGTCACCATGGACTAATTTCTGTTTTGTGTGTGCAGAAAAATTTCCCCTGCAGCTGTAATGTCAGTTGCTGTGGGCTTGGATAGTTGTTTCCCTTTGTGGCACTTGTCGCAGAAGCTTCCGAGGTGCCGACGACCGGGTAGAGAAAACGGGCGCTGCCCGTCACTTTTTGGTGAGGACTTCGTTGAATCTACCAATTTGACTGCACGTTCTGCACGTCGTTGACAACCTTCAGGCACGAAGGGTTTTTTGGGGGCGGCTTTTGTAGCGCACGTTCAATCCACTTTTTTCTTCTAAGACAAAAACCCTTTTGTGGCAGACAAAGCGATTGAAGGGGGAAAGGTTGAGAGAGCGCCGCGTGCCAAACTGCGAAAATCAAAAGGGTTTCCTGAACTGTAAAATCCAATTTGGAGCAACCCGGCGAAGATCTCCGGGGGATGGTTCCTTCTGCAGAGCACTGAAAATGGCTTCCTTTCTTCATCCTGACACTTTGGTGAAAAAAAGGCAGTGCGCAAGATTTTCACTGAAACACCACAAGTGTATCTTTTTTTCTTTTCAGCGATCCTGCATTTTTTGTCAACAGAAGTGAATTCCTCGTCATTTAGCATAAAACAAGTCATTTGTGGGAGAGCTGCGTTAGGGGGGCGCTGCAAACCAAAAACTCGCATAGACCGTAGCAACGAACAAAAATTCCCTTAATGAACTCATCTCTGCTTGCTGAGCACAATCTGATGCAAAATCCAAATATTTTGGGCAATTGTTTCCCTTTCCCATCCACCGTTCTCTGTGTAACCCCAGGTCAGAAAACCGGTACCCACATCCAATTTTCTCCAAGAAACTGAATGTGAGTTGCGAAACTCTTTGCGTCTTCCCGGGGTTGGACTCACCCAGATGCGTTACAGATTGCTTTTACAACACTTGGCGAGATGCAACCGGGTTTTTTTCTGATAAATCCGACAACCATCACCACCTTCGTCACAATCAAGAGGATCAATATTGATTTGTAAAATGAAATGCCATTGGATTTCAGTCCCCAAACCAGCTCAATTCGGGTCCCTTTTGTGTGAAGAAGCATCAATGGGGGCGGCGGCGCAGACTCGAGAAGGGTGGGCATGCAAAAAAGAGCAACCGCCGTTTAAAGTGACGCTGAACAAGGGTGTTTGCCCCTTTTGGGAATCCCATATTAGTTGTTGTATTAAAACAAGACCTCCAATGCCCCTCTACACCGCCCCATTTTCACGCACAAACTCGACCACCTTCTCACCCATCAGGGGCTCCTTCCCCACTGGCACTGGGGATCCCAAAGCAATTTTCCTCAAACCCAAAAACCCGATACAACGTTTGGCAACGTCACTTTTTGTCCCCATCCAGATGGGCAGCATTTCCATCAATGGGCAACAAGTGGAACTATTGGTTGGAAGTTTTTTGTTTTTGGAATTATGCAAGATTTCACGTGACGCTTTGCGAGCATCCACAAGAAGTCCGCGACGAGAAAACTGACTCATTTTTAAATCCCTGCTACAAAAGGCGGGCGTAACGATCATCATTGTTGGTGTTTCGAGGTCCTGGTTCTGCCAAACTGCATTTAAAAAGGGGGGCGTCAAGGACACTGCTTTTGGGGGGTGGTGATAGGGTCAGATAACGGAGTTTTGGAGTTGTGATGTTTGATGGCGGGACGGTTTATAGGGGTGTTTAGGGTTACTGGGAAAATCATCGGCCCGAAATCTCGGAAGAGAGAACACAGGACAGCGTTGAAATAGACTCGCTTTTTGTGCTGACGACGACGCTCCTCCGCCTGCTTTCCTTTTTATTGGCAGCAGCATGTCTGTAGGGCCCTGTCTTCCCCTCGTCATTGACATCTCCGAGGGCCACCTGGTCAATGAAAACTGTTGGTTTCTTTTAAACCTTTTCGCGTTCCCCGTCAGCATGTGCAATGTCAAGAAGTTTACCAGCTGCGTGTGAATCACCTCCAAACCAGTCCCGTGTGGTTGATTGCCGCTTTTTGGCTTGGGGGACCTGGATGTGTTTTCGATGGAGAGCCTTCGCTTTGGGGACCATGTGGCTTTCCCGTGGTCGTGATGTTGGCATTGATCCAAAAAACATGGCTTTATCCGCATCGGTGCCAAGGCTGTGGGGAATGTTGCCTTTTTTGACCCCTTTTTCTAAAAATATATGCGCGAAGCGCAACACCTCTCACGGCGTTACTTGGCTGTTCAACGATACTGGACGTAGGTGGCCAACAGCCCGATCGTTTTTTGGCAGAGCGCGTGCTGGTGACGACATCTGAAATCCTTTGTCCGTATTATTTTCAGATGTTTCTGAAAATTGTTTTAAATTTACTATTATATACAAATATATATTGCATTTTCACCATTTATGTTTTTTTTTGCACTATGAATTTTTTGCAGTTGCCTTTAAAAGACTTACAAATCTCCACAAAATATTATGTTTTTAGAAATTTGTTAACAAGAACCTTTAAATATTTTTACACTTCTATTTTCTCATATTTTGCATAAACACGTTAGGGGTTTAAAGTTTTTTATAACTGTTTAAAGTTTTGAGTGTTTGTATTTTTTTTATTGAAAAAAACAAATCCATTGTCACTAGCATCACCCCTTTTTTTAACACATGCGCTTTTAAATTCAAACACAAGGCAAGAAGAAATAAAAATTTTTAAAACATCGGCCCCCTTTAAAACATTTTTTGGTTTACAAATATAACCAATCATATTAAAGTAACCGTTAACTGTTCAAAATGGTTGCATCAAAAGGGAATCTGACACGACTGATTACGTTGATAGAGGTTTTTTGGGGGGTTGGGTAACTGATTAGCGCCCGGGGGGTTGACAAAAAAGAAAAAAAAAAACCCCATTTAATCCCCCCAAAAAAAAAAAAAAAAAAAGGGAACCCGACCCCGCCGAGTTTCTTTGATGGGGGGTACGGAATTTGGGAAGGGAAATTTGACCGGGGAAACCTAGCACTGAAAACGGTAATTTAGGGCCCACATTTGTTTGGAAATCGTACTGTTTGGAAGTGTGCATGTGTCAAAATACTAAAACAATGCAAATGATTAAAAACGTAGTATGTTAGGCGTTTTCTGCGGGGGATTTCGCTTGCAAGCAAAAAAAAATTTCGATTGCCAGGGGGCACTTTTTAGGCCCATATAATTTTATAGTGCCCAAAAAACATTTCGCTTGCTGCCTCAACAACAGCAAAAACAAATTCTTGGGGGTGGGGCAATCATTTTCCCTAGATGTTTTGAACAGAAAGCGAAATTTTTGAGAATAAACATTTTTGCGCTTCAAGCGAAATCCCCCGCAGAAAATCCTTATAGATACAACTCGGGATTTGTATACAATGTTTTATTACCCTTGCAGTCCGAGTAACGCATTGACTCTAGAATTTTTTATCTTTGGGGAAAAAAACCCTTTGTGGGAGAGCAATTCCTGTTAGTGGATTGCACTAAAACTTTTACGAATATTTCATTCGCCAAGCCTCACAATGAGGGTGTGCAATGTAGAATAAAAAAAAAAAAAATTTTACATAAAATTGGCTAGCCTAAAAATATATATTATTATATAATATATATATTAATATATTATATATAATATATATATATTTTATATATATATTTTACATATACATATATATATATATAATTATATATATATAAATATATTATATATCTATATATCATATACAAAACATATATATATATATATAAAATATATATATATATATATATAATAATATAAAAATTGCGATATTGAGTTTTGAGTTTTTGTTTTGGTGTAGTTATATTTTTGCGGATTTTTTGTGTTGTTTTTTTAAAGTACATAAAGCACCCTCGAGTACTTGCATTCATATATTCTTTGGAAATTATATTTTGGGGTTGGCAGTGGAACAGTGGGCAAACCGTGACTCTAAGATGATTTTGGGGCCCATGTGAATACCGATGTGTTTCTATGGAGGCGAACCGCGTACCTCCGGTAGCACAACCAAACCCCCAAGGAGAAACCCCTAGAAAGCAATCCACAAAGAAATTTAAAATATCGAATGAACCCTACCTACCGACTGTTTGAATAGTGTATATACTAACTGGCCTTTATAAAACTATATCTTCATCTCAACAAACTAATTAATGCTTTTTTCTTTGGAGATGCATTGAATCTTGTGGGGTGGTTGATCGTAACGCAAGTAAAAAAATTTTTTAGCAGGCGTTAAATTGAAAAGCGCCGTCCGAGTGATACATGAAATATATATAGTGCGAGTGTTTTGATTAATGGCGGACACAGGGATAAATTTTTTGACAGTGTTGTCATATGATGATAACAAATTGCTTGAGTTCAGGGAAGGGAAGGGGGGGAAGAAACTCATGATTGGATTTTATGTCCTTTGTAGCAAACACATTGAAGCCGTGTAATGTTGTAATAGTAATAGACTACTGTAATGACTACTAGCTTTGGGGGGTTCACACTTAATTTAGTTATGAGATTTATTTATCACGAATCATGGGCTATAAAACTGTGCGGGAGTCTCAGGGAGGATGTGTTCTCCAGATTTTAAAACAAATGTTATATTTTGTCTTACTTTCGCGGATAATCAATGACTTGATTTTAAGGTTAATTTTGGGGGAAAACTCCATTATTTTTTTTTTTATTTAAAATTAGTCTGGCCCATCTAAATTTTACCAAACTCGAAGTTTGATCAAATTTTCACCCAAACTGCATCGGCAACGTGAACAATAAAAAACCATGAAAAGGTTTTCAAATTTACATGATTTTTGGGATTTGACAAGAAAAACTTTGAAATGACAAATTTTAAGACATAAGAACAAAAAAAAATAAGGGAAGCTACAAGGGCCCGTGAGGCCTCACGGGGTATTTCCGTTACCTACCTACCTACCCACCTTTCACCCCCACCCATGAACCTAAAACCCCTCTTTAAAGCCCCCCAATGCTCCGCACTAACTACCTTCTACTGGCCCCATTCCAGCATTCGCCACCCTTTTTGTAAAACCAGTTTTTTCCCTTTTTTTTTTTGAAATTTACGTTTTCCCCAGTTGAACCGTTACTTCTTTTTTTACCCTGGTTAATACCGTAAGAACTTTTCCTATCTCTCCTTAAAAAATCCCTTTTATCCATTTAAAAAACTTCCACAGATGCCCCTTTTACTCTGCGTCTCTCGAGTGAGTGTAATTTTTGTACTTCAACTCAGTTCAACAAAAGGTACGCATCCTTTAATAATTTTTTGGTCATCCTTTCTCTCACTGATTCTAACAAGGCTATATCCATCCTGTAAATGGAGAAAAAACTGAACTGCTAGTCTGGGGGAGGTCGACTAAGCCAGAAAAAGTTTTAGAATAATTCCCGTATTCTACTTTTTAAAAAACTTCTGGAAGAATCCTAACACTTATTAGCTCTATTTCTGCCCAAATTGTTTCCCCTACGTCGGGGGGTCGGGGTCACCCTTATCCAAGATCTTTTTCCCTTCTTCTTTTCACGATACTTTCGTATGGTTATCTATTACCAGGGTTTTTTCTAAGGTCATTTTTTATTTTGGATGGGAAAGGGCAAGTACACATAAAAATCGTGATAAAAGGGATCGACCCGTCATGAAGGCAGACAAAGGATGCCCCACAAGGACACTGGACCCAAAAACCCTTGCAGTGTACTTTTTGGCAGACAAAAGGGAAATCAAAAAAGAAGATAAATATAAAAAAAATAAGAACGTTACGTCGAGGTCGGTTTATTTAAGTTTGGTAAAAGGGTAGGTCAATCACTTTTTCTTACCGATTGTGTTTTTTGTTTCATTCTTAAATTTTCTTCTTCTTTAAATTCTTAAATTCTTTTTAATTTCTTAACTCTTTTTTCTCTTAATTTTCATGCATACATTTTTTTTCCCCTTCATGCGAGAACCCCCCATCGCCAGAGAATCGAACTGGTAACTTCGCGGTCTCCAACAAAGTTATAAAACTTCTGCCGTAGTGCCTCAAAATTGAAACCTACCGGACACCTTAATGTAAGGTACGGTAAATGGGACATAAGCTATGCTACGTTGGGCCCTTTAGTGCTCACTCCGTGGCATTAGGCTCTTGGCTCACCCTTTTTAGCCTGTGGTGGGGGGGACTTTTTACCCCCGGACACGGTCTGTGTGACATCCGGTTACCACATTACCTTTCCCCCGGGGTTTCCCCGGTACCCATTTATCAACCCCGAAAGGGAGGAAGAACAGCTGGTTTGGCTAGTCGTTT
>JACEEZ010004926.1:0-12163 GCA_016584305.1 Chionoecetes opilio | reverse complement strand
CAAAGCCAAAAATCGGTTTTAATAAAAAGAGCTAAGCTTTTGCACGAGGTGGAAAACTTGCGATTTCCCGGGGCCAGCCCTTTTGCATGGACAAAACCAAATGGGGAAAAAAGCAACCCCCCCCAAAAACCCCCACTCCCCCAGTTAGCCCAGGGGACGATGAGTTTGGGGGAAAAAATTCCCCCGGGGGCCGGTTTCCCAGGTTGGGTGGAGGAGGGGGGGCTCCAGGGGGGGGTTCCCGCATTTTTGGGGGTTGGGGGGGGGCGGTGGTGTGGGGGGGGGGGGGTGCTGGTGTGGGGGGCGGGGGGGGTGGGGGCTAGCCAAAAACCCCGTAAAAAAAAGGGAAGCCAAAAAAAAAAAGGGTTTTTTATTTTGGGATTCTAGCAGGGGAAGGTTTCCCTTTCCCTAAGGAAAACCTTTTTTACTTTTCACCCCAAAAAACCAAATCCCCCAACCACCCCCAATTTGGGGGGTGGGGAAAGACTAAAAATTTTAAATTGATTTAAAATGAATAAATAAAATTAAAAGGCGAAAAGGGGGCTGTCATTACAGCTCGATCGTAACTTTTTAACAAAACATGGGAAAAGTTTTCATTGGCCCCCTTTTTGGAAAAATTTTATAACCATTGTGGGAAAAGGTTTGGAAAAAAACTTTTGGAAAAAATTTAAAAAATTTTAAAGTAAAAGTCCCCCCCCGAAAAATATTTTTTTTTGGGGGGGGGGGGGGAGGGGGGCCAAAAAAAAATAAAAAAAAAAAAAATGTTTTTTTAAACCACAAATGCACTTTTCCCCCCATGCGCGTTTTTATTGTTTGGGGAATTCACCCCCCTTGGGTTGATGATGTTTTGTCCCTCAAAAAAACTAAAAAAAAAAAAACCTGAACTTTTTAAAAAATTTTTAAAACTTCAAAAAATTTTAAAAAAAAAAATCCCCTCTGCCCCTTTAAACCCGCCTATTAATTTTTTTTTTCCCCCCCCCCCCCCCCTGTACCAGTAGGGGTTTTTTCCTTTCCCAAAACCAAAAAAAATCCCACCAATCCCCAAAAAAAAAAAAAAACTTTGCCGAAAATACGGGGAACTTTGGCCACCCCAAAACTGCCACGCAACCCCCAAAAAAAAGGGATAAATCATTTTTCCCTCCTTCCTGCAGGAGAAAAATTTTTTGGGCCCCCCCACCCCAAAAAGGGGGGAAGATAATTGTGATCGATAGTACTCAAACGGCCCCCATTGCAAAAAAAAACCGGGGGGTTTTTCCTGTGGGAAAAATTTTTTTTTTTCTTTTTAAAGGGCGAAGGGGGGGGATTTTTTGGGGCTAGCTCCATAAAATTTACAGGGGGGGGCTCTTTGGGCGGGGGGGGGACACTTTTGATGGGGGACTTTTTTTTTTACGTTACCTGGATTCAACGTCTAAACCCAAGAATTTTTTTTTTTCGTTCGCCATGTGTTCCGATTTTTTCTCGTCGGGGCGGGGGGTTTTTTCCCTTTTTTTTTTGGGGGGGAGTTTTTCCCGTTTTTTTTTCTTGAATTTTTTTTTGTACCCAATCCCCTATTTGTCTTTTTTTGTATACTAAATTTTTGGGGGCGACGTTACTGTACCACTTTTTGGGTTTCCGGAGGGCCGGGGGGGTAGCAGCCAATCAAAAAGGTTTTTTTTAAAAAATTTTTTTTTTTGTTTTTTTTTATCTATACCCCAAGAAGCAAATTTTTTTTTTAAATTAAAAAACACTTATTGTTTGGTATTTTTTGTTCCCCCCCCTGAAATAAATTGCTTAGGTTGCTAAATTACCCTATTTTGTTTTACATTTAAAATTTTTTTTTTCTCGGTTTTTTTTTAAAAACATTTTTTTTCCCACCCCAAAAAAAAAAAAAAAAAAAATCTTTTTGTAAAAATTTTTTACCCCCGTGCAGAAATTTTCAAAAAAATAAAGTAAAAAAAAGTAAAAAGCTGGCCGGAAAAAACAAAACCCCTAAAGTTTTTAAATTTTTTTTTTTTTTTCTCGTATAAAAAAATTTTTACATTTTTTACCCCAAAGGCAACTGATTCTTTGAAAAAAAAAATGTGTGTGCTTTTTTGGGGGAGGGGGCGTACGAAAAAAAGGTATTTGGTCGGGGGGAATTTTTTGCCCTACGTAAAAAAAAGGGTTGATGTTTTTTTTCTTTTTTTCCTTTTGCCGTTTTTGGGTTTTCCCCTCCTTAAAAAAAATGTGACATAAAATAGAACGGAATTGGTTAAATGAAACAAATATGACGGTAATACATATTCCTCTACCGGGACTGTAAAGTCTTCTTCATGGAACAAACTCAACCAAAATGTACATATGTGAATAGTGCGAAGGGCTGGGCCAAATTTCCATCCCCAGAAATTTCCTCCTGGCTTTAAAGGGGGTCTGCAAAAACAACGGTAATTTTCACTCTAGGACCAAAATTATTTACACAATTGGGGTAGTTATGATTTCTGTTTAGCTTGATGAATTCTGAGAAAACTTTCTCTCGCTGGAGTTTACCGTCGCAAAATCACTACTTTCGGAGACATGAGATGTATTTAATTGGAAGGACTAAAGGCGTGTATATAGGAAGTAGGAAAAAAAATTAACAAACCTAACCCCACCTTTGACTCACTAACTTAACCTAATCTAAGCTAACTCCACGTTTTAACCTGCTAACTGAAGCCAAATTTGCAATACTAAGTGTCCGCGGCAGGAAAGAAAACAGAGGCGATGCAGGTCACAAGAGGAAGAAGAGTGAGGCACACTTAAACACTTGTCTCTCGCTTCCCTATAAACAACATGTCATTATATCCTAAAAGTAATGATTTGCGTCGGAAGCTCAAGAGAGAAATGTTTCCTAGAATCTAATAAGGTAAACAGAAAACCATACTATCGATACGAGATATATTTCCGAGAAGGCATAGATGCTACACAGCATCAGTATTTTTTATATCAATCTATCAATCTTTGGGGGCATACGCCGGGGGGCGAGTTCGCCTCGCCCACCCTACGACACCATTGCCGTGGGTGACCACGCGCGAGTCCCCATGCAAGGCTCCCTTCCCCATATCAAGTAATTCGACAGGAAACATTAAGTTGACCCAGCCACAAGCCTTGTGGGCGCCCCCCTTGGCCTCCTCCACGCTGGATTGTCTCTTACAGATAAAACCTGGTGGGAAGGATCGGTTTCAGGGTAGCGTGAAAAACATGCCCATAGAGCCGAAGATGGTGCTAACGGACTGTACAAGTAATAGGCCACGATTCAGTTTCCCCCTTGCAATCGCTGATTTGATACGTAATTAATCGCAGCGATTACCCCATGATTCTGTGAAGACCCCATTATTACCAAGAGCATCGCTTCGCCTCTCAAGTCGCAATTTATGTCTATGTCTCACAACCATAGAGTAAAGACAGGGATCCACAAAGCGACTTGAAGATCCGGATCCTTGTCCTTCTGCCCCAGTTACCAACGATTTACCGGGACAAAAACACAGGATGCTATGCTAATTAACTTCTTGCGTGCGTGCAAATTGACGGTACCATATAAACACTTTCCAAGGTCTGATGTCCTCGCGCCGCTAAATGAATCTGTTATTTCCGGGGAAAAAAGGGCCTTTGGGTTTCTTTTTCCAAAAAAGGGAAACCCTAAATTTTTTTTTTTTTCCCAAAAACTATTCCCAAACCTTTTTTGGGGGAATTTCGGCCCCGGGGGGGGGGAGGGGTTCCGGCCCCCCGGGGGAAACCCCACGGGGGGCACCCCTTTTTCCCCCTGGGGGGGACCCCCCCGGGGGGCGAAATTTCCCCCTTTTCCCGGGGTCCCTTCCCCATATTTTAAAAAAAATTTTGAAAAAGGAAAAACCCTTAAGTTTGGGGGCCCCCCGGGGCCCCCCCAAAAACCTTGGGGGGGGCCCCCCTTTTGGGCCTTTTCCTCCCCCGCTTTGGGAAATTGGGCCCCTTACAAGGGTTAAAAAAAAAACCCGGTGGGAAAGGGGGGGGTTCCCGGGTTTGGGGGGGGGGAAAACCCTGGGGCCCAATTTAAAAAGGGCCGGGAAAAAATGGTGGGAAAAAACGGGGGGCGTTTCAAGGGAAAAAAGGGGGCCCCGGATTTTAGTTTCCACCTTGGGAATCCCCCTTGATTTTTATACGTTTAATTTTAAACCCCAAGGGGATTTTTCCCCCTGAAAATTTTTGTGAAAAAGGGGGGGGCCACCAATTTTTACCAAGGGGGGGGATCCCCGGGCCGGGCCCCTTTAAGGGGGCGGCCAAAATTTTTGGGCTATTGGGCCACAAAAAAACCCAAATTAAAGGGCCCGGGATTTTAACCCCCAAAAAGGGGGCCTTTAAAAATTCCCCGGGTTTCCTTTTTCCTTTTTTTGGCAACAATTTTTCCGGGAAAAAAAAAAGGGGCCCTTTTTTTATTCGTTTTCGGAAACGGGGGGGGTCCCCAAAAACCCCCAGGGGGGGAGTGGGGGTATTCTAATTCCCCCCGGAAAGGGGGCCTTTTTTGGGGAGGAACCCCAAGGGCATTTTTGGGGGGGCAAGGCCCCCTTAAACCCGGGGGATATTAAAAAACTTTCCCAAAAAGGGGTTGGGGAAGTTTCCTTTGCTTTTTGGCCCCCCGCATGAAAAAGGGGGGGGCTGTTTTTCTGTTTTCATTTTTTAAATAAAAAACCCCCAAAACCAAAACCCAAGGGTTGGTTTTTTAAAAAAGGAAGGGGGGGCCTCCAAAATTTTCCCCAAAAAGGGGGTTTTTTCCTTTCCCCGTTTTCCGGGGGGCCCCCGAAGGGGAAAAAAAAAAATCCCCCCCCCGGGGGGGGGGGGTCCAGGGCGGGGGCCCACAAAAAATTATGGGATCCCCTCCCCGGGAAAAAAAAAAAAGGAAATTTTTAGTTTATTTCTTGGTTTTTTTTGCCGAGGGAAAATTTTTGGGCCCCCAAACCCAACCCCCTTTTGATTTTCCCCCCGTTTTGGGGCCCCCCCCGGGGGGGTGCCCCTCTTTATAAAAAAATTTAGGAAAACCCCGTGGGGGGGGACCTTTTTTTGCCCGGGCATGTTGGGGGGGCATTTTGGGGGAAAAATTTTTAAAAAAAAATTTTGTTTTATTAAAATTTTTTTTTGCCTTTTTTTTTTTTGGGGGAAATTTTTAATGGTTTTTTTTTTGGAAATTTAAAAAAAAATTTTTTGGGGAATTCATTTGGTTCCAAAAATTAAAAAAAAAAAAAAAAAAAAAAACCCTTAGGCAAAAACCTTTTTGGGGGAAAATCACTAGAAATTTTTTTAAAATTTTTTACCCTTTTTAGTATTATTTTAAAAATTTCAGTAAAATTAAAAAAAAAAAAAAAAATTTTTTTTTAAAAAAATTTGGGGTTTGAAAAAATTTCCAAAATTTTTTTTAAAAAAATTTAAAAGGGGAAAAACCAAAAACAAAAAATTTGGGAATTTTCTTTAAAGGGGAAAATTAAAAAAAAAAAAAATTTGGGGATATTTTAAAAACCCAAAACTTTAACCCCCAAAGGGAAAAAGTAAAAAAATTTGGGGACGAGGGTAAAAAACCCCTCCCCTAATGGTTTTTTTTATTTGGTTTTCCCGTTGGATGTTTTTGATGGGGAAAAACCCCCTTTTGGGGGGCCCCCCTACTTCCCCTATAGGGTTTTTAGGTTTTCCCCCAACCTTGACAGGGTTGGGGAAGGCCCCGGGCGCTCCCAGTTCCCGTTTTCCCTGAATTTTTTTTTCCCTGGGAAAAAAAAAAAAGTTTAATTTTGGGTTCGGGGGGGCGTTTAAAAAAACCCTTGGGGTTTTAAAAAAAAATTTTCCCGGGGGTTTAAAAAAAAACCCAAAAAAAAGGGTTTTTTAAGTACCCTTGGTTTTTTCGGGGTACTTTTCCCCCCCAAAAGGGGTGGGGTATAGTGGGTTAAATTTATTTTCCCCCTTTTCCCGGGAAAAAAGGGGGAAAATTTTCAAAAAAACCCCCCCTTTTCAGTTTTAAAACCTTTAGTTTTTTTCATCCCCTGGGTTTCCCCAAAGGGGGGAAAAAAATTTTGGGCTTCCCGGAAAGGAAATAGAAGGTATTTTTTTTCACGGGCTTACTTGGTGAAAAAATTAGGTTGGGGGGAAGACAGTGAGGCGAACTTGAAATGTGAGGAAAAATTACGATTAGGACCGCGATGCTGACCTTTTGGTCTTAGGGGGGACCAATAAGGACATGGGCTAGTTCAAAGTGGAAATTTAGGATGGGACCACGAGGCAGGCCCCTGGGAGGGAACAAGGCCGTTTGTAGGGAGGCAAAAAGGTTATTCCGCGGTCGTGCCAAGCGTGGGCACGGCCGCCCAACCAAAGGCCGCTCGCCTGCCACCTCTCCTGATGCTGCCTTTCCCTATTTCTGCCCCCTTCTACTTCTGGCTGGACCCTGCTGTGGGCCCCCCCCCTTGCTGCTGTTTTCCTGCTGTGACCAACCCCTGCTGCTGGGCCCTTTCTGCTGAACCCACCACAGGGCTTTCCAAAACTCAGGGGACGGGGCCCAGGGGACAAAAACCCTCCTGCTGGGCTACTTCCTGCTGCCAAACCCCGGGGGACCCACGACGTGGACTGTGCTTGGTAGGAAGAATGGGTGAAGATCTGCTTGTAAAATTTTAAACCATGCCCAAAAATGACGAAGCAGGGCAAGGGGTTACGTGTGGGAAAAAACAAAGGCCTCAGGGTGGTTAGGCAGCGAACAAGGGGGGGGACAGCAGGCCAAGGAAAAAAATATTAATTTGGGGACAACATTTACTCCCTGGGCCCCCACACACAAGGAAAAAGCTTGCGGCAGGCTAAAAAAACCTTACAAAGGAGTTGGCTTCTGTCTCTTTATAAAGTGGGACTGGAAAAAACCTGTGTAGCCACCAAGGGTTTGTACAATGGGACAAACCAAAGAGAAAAATAGATGAGATTTTGCCAGCAAAGTTTACTAGGAAAAAAAAACTGCGGACCATTTCAAGAGGACCACCAGCAAACAGAAGGAGATACGAAGCCTTGCTTGGGTGTTTTTATTTTTTAGGGTGGTTACAGGCACGAAAAAAAACCAACCTATCCCACCAAGGAAGTGTGGGAAAGCCCTATTACAGGGGTCGGCCTTCTTACAAGGGCTTTGGCCATGGTCGTGGAGTGGCCGATTTTACCTTCTCTGCTAAACCTGGCCTGCGGCTTGTGACAGCATGCGTACGGCGGGCCAGTGAGGGCGCGGACCTGAAAACTGATAAATTAGCTCCCATTTAGGAAGTGTGTTGGGGAACATGTTTATGGCTTCCTGTGAGAAAACAAATTTTTATTTCCACAATGAATACATTACTGTGGATGCTTTGCCTTGCTGCTTTTGGCCTACAGGGGTAAATGGTTTTCCTTTCAAGGGATGTTCATTCCGAAAAACAAGCCAAGCTTAAAGTATGGGGGCTTCAAAACTTGTTATTGGCCAATGGATGTGGACCACCAAACTTAACCTTTCTCACAGGCATTTTCCCTTTCTTTTGGGGAAAAAAAAGGGAAAAAAAAAAACCCTGGCGAGTTGGGGGGGGAAAAAAATTTGGGGCCCAAAAAACATTTTACTTCGTGACCTTGGGAACCCCAAAGGGGCCCCAACCCCCCCCACACCAAACCGTAATGTTTTTCTTTTTGGAAAAAAACGGGGTTTACCTTTCCCGTTGGGGGCCCCCAAAACCCAAGAAAATTTCCCATTAAAAATGGGGGGGGGGGACGGGGGTTTGGGGGAAAAAGGGGAAAAAAGGGGGGGAATTTTTAAAAAAAGAGGGTTTCCCCAAATTTATTTTGGGAAAGGGAAAAAAAAAAAAACCCGGGGGGGGGTTTCCCGGGGGGGGCTTTTTTTGCCCTTTCCCTTTCACCAAAAGGGGCCCTTTAAAAAATTTTTTGGGTCTCCTACGTTTTCCAAGGGGGGGGGGAAACCCCCAAAACTAACCCGGGCCAAAAAAAGGGGGGGGGGGGGGGGGCCCTTTTTCCTAAATTTTTCCTCCCATTGGGCCCCCCCAAACCGGGAAAACCATCCCCTAAAAAAAGGGGGTGGGGGGGAAAAGCCAGGAGGGGTGATAAAAAATTTTTTACAACCAAAAGGGGCCAAAAAAGGGGGGGTGTTGGGGGGCCCCCCTTTTTTACCAAAAAAAGTTTTTTGGGGACCAAATTAAAAGGGTTTCAAAACAAGGGGAAAAAAAAAAAAAAAAAAGGGTTTGGCCCCCTTTGGGGGGGCTTTTTTCCGGGGGGGATTTTTGAAAAGGGCCCAAAAACCCCTAAAAAAAAAACTTTGTGGAAATCTTCCCACAAAAAAAAAAAACCAAAAAAAATGGGTTTTGTTGGGGAAAAACCCCCCCCCCTGGGCCAGGGAAAAAAAAAAAAAAAATTATGGGAAAACAAGGGTTTGGGGCCTAGGGGGAACCCCTTTAAAAAAAACCCCTTTAGCGGAAAAAGGCCCGGGGCCCCCAAGGGGGCCCCCACTCCAAAACCCCCCGGGGGGCCCCGGTTTAGGGGGGCCGGGAAAAAAAAGGGCCCAAAGGGGTTTGCGGGGGGTTTAAAAAACCCCCAAATGGGGAAAGGGGTTTGGGGGGCCCCAGGGGGAAAAAAAAAAAAATTCCAAAGGGAGGTTTTTTCAAAAAAGAGCCAAAAAAACCCCCGGGGCTGGCTTTTTTTCCCAAAAAAAAAAGGGGTTTTATTTAAAAAGGGAAAGGGGCCCCCGGGTTTTTTTAGGTGTGTTTACCTGTTAAAAAGGGGGCCTTTTTTTGCCCCAAAAAACCACTTTTTCTTTCCCCTATCTTGGGGACGGGGGCTGTGTTGGGTTTTCCAGGGGAAAATTTAAATTTTTGCCGGGTTTTTTTTTTTCCAAAAAAAACCAAATTTTTTTTTGTTTTGGGGAATTTTTTCGATTAAAAAAATTTAAAAATTTTTTTCCAAAAACCCAAAACCCGGGGGGTAAAAAAAAAAAAAAAGCATTTTTATTTAAAAAAAAAAAAAACCATTTTTTTCGTTTACTTAAAAAAAAAAAGGGGCCCTTTTTTCCCCCCCCTTTTTCCCCCGGGGGGAAAAAGGGGTTTTTGCTTTGACGGGGACTGGAGACAAACCTTGGGGAAAAACATTTTGGCCCCCTTATCGGAAGGGGTTTAGGGTTTGGTTTAAATTTTTAAAACGGCCCGGGGGGGCGGTTTTTTTTTTTTTGGTTTTAAAAATTTTTTTTTTTTTTAAAAAAATTTAAAAAAAAAAAAAAAAAGGGGGGTTTTCCCCCCACTTTTTTTTTTTAAAAAAAAAAAACTGTTTCCCCAAAATTAAAAGGTTTTTAAAGGATTTTGTTAAAATTTTTAAAAAAAAAGCTTAAATTTAAAAAAGTAGGGAATTTTCATTTTCCCTTTAGGGGTGGGCTAAAAGGGTTTTTTTTTCAATTTTAAAAATTTTTTTTTATTTTATTTGTATTTTTTTTTTTTTAATTTTTTTCCCCCAAAATTTTGGGTGTTTGGTCCGTTTACCCTTGGTTTTGTTTATTTTATTTTTTCCCCAAAAAAAAAGGAAAAATTTTGCGTTTTCTAGGGGTTTAAAAAATAGGGTAGTAAAAAAATCTTTAAATTTTTTTCCTGAAAAAAAAAAAAGATCAATAATCTCGTTTTTTTGGGGGGTTAAAAAAAAATATACTAAAAAAAAAAAAAAGATTTTTCCTGTAAAAAACCCCATATGGGAGGGCCCCCCCCCCCAACAGGTGATGAGGTGAGGGGTAAATTTAAAAGTTTAATTTTAAAATAAATTAAACTTTTCACCTGTTTTTTTTGGGGGGGGGGCGGGACCCCCCAAATTTTTTTATTGCCCATTTTTTTTTCTTTGGATAGTTTTGGACAACCTCATTTTAAAATAATTTTTCTCCCAATTTTTAGGTTTTTAAAAAATATTTGGGACCAAAAAAAAAAAAATTTTTTGAGGGGGGGGGCACCGTTGTATCAGTTCACCTTTCCCCGTAAATACTGGGGGGGGGGGATGAATGTTTTTTTTTGAAAAAAGTTTTGGGGAAAACAAAAAAGGGATTAAATTGGTTTTTGTAAAAAACATTGCGATTAATTTTTGGGCCCTGATTCCCCCTGATTTATCAAAAAAAAAACCAAATTACAATTTGCAAAAAAGGGTGTAAGGAGTTCAGGGTTTTACTATTCAGGGGAAAAAGGGAATTTTTGGGGATCGGTTTTACTTAAATAGTAAATTCAAAAATTTTTTTAAAAAAAGCTTTATTTTTTTTTTGGTTTTTAGGGGAAAAAAAGGGGGGCCCCGCAAAAACATTTTTTTTTGTTTTTAAAGATAAAAAAAAAAAAAAGATCGGGAAAAAAAAGGCTATTGCGCATTTTTAAAATTTTTTTTTTCGGAAAAAAAATAAACCCAAAAAAAAGAGAAAAAAAAAAAAAAAAAAACATTTTAGGGGGTTATTTTTTGTTTTTATTAATGAGGGGTTTTTTTATTTTTTTTTTTTTGCTAAAATTTATGGGGGATATATGGGGGAAATTGATTTTAGGGGGGGGTAAAATTTTTTGGCCCCCGTGATTTTACAACGCCATATTTGATATAATTTTGGAAAAAACTTACATTTTTTTTTTTTCCCTTCGTTTATGAAAAAAAACCCAAAAAACTTTTTTTTTTTTTTCCCCCGTAATTTTTTGGGTATTTTCTAAGGGCCGCAAAAAAAAGGCCCCCCCCCCCCGGGGCGGAAATTTTTGGGGCCTGGGGTCCTGCGGGGGGGGGTATTGGTTGGGTGGGGGCCTTTTGGGCCCCCCCCCCACCTGTGTTTTTTGGGGGGGCCTTTTGGCCCCCCCAAACCCCAAAGGGGGGGGTCTCCCAGATAGCCCCCTTCTAAAAAATTTTTCCCGAAAATCATGGGGTGTGGGGAAATGTATTTAAATTACCCCCCCCCCCCCATTCACTACCCATTTAACCCTCACCCCCCCCCCCCATTCCTCACCCCAAAACCCCCCCCCCCCCACCCCCCCATTTTCCACCATCCCCCCCATCCCCAACAACACCCAATTTCCCTCCACCCATTACCCATCACCCCCCAACCCCAAACCCCCTAAAACCCATCCCCCCCAAAACCCCCCCAAAACCCATTTTTCCCCCCCCCAATCCACCCCCCAAACCCTTACCCATCCCCCCCAAAAACCCATTCCCAAAAACCCCATTCCCCCCAAAAAACCCTACATTCAAGGGTTTTCCCCCAATTCTTTTCCCCCAAAAAAACCCCTTTTTTTTTTTCCCAACAATTTATCGGCAAAATAGGGGGCTTTAAAAAAAAAAAAAAAAAAAAAAAAGTTTGGATCAATTTTTAAAAAATTGGGGCAAAAAAAAACCCTTCCCCTGGTAAAAAACCTTTTTCCAAAAAAAAATTTTTCCCCATAGGGATGTTTTTGCGCCGGGGGGGGGCGGAAAAAAAAACCCTTTTCCCAGTTTCACACCACACACCCAAACACCCCACCACACACCCCAAAACACACCCCCCACGGGGGGGGACCAGGGGGGGGGGGGGGGGGGGGGGACCCAGGGGACACCCACTTTCGTTTTAATTTTTTTTTCCCCAAAATCCCCCCCCCCACCTATTTCCCCCCACCCATACCCCCCCCCCAAAACCCATCACCCCCCACCATTTTACCTTTTACCCCATCACCCCCAACCAACCCATCACCCACCCAATTTCCCCTAAACCCCCCCTTACCCCATTCACCCCAAAAAAAGGTTTCCCAAAATTCTCGCAAAAACCCACTTTTTTTTTTACAAAATTTCCGGGTAAATTTGGGGGTAAAAAAAAAAAAAAAAGGAAAAAAAAAAAAAAAAAAATGAAATCGAAAAACATCTATAAGTGGGGTTATGACCTTTTCCCCTGGGCAAAACCCCCCGGTTCCAAAAAATGTGCCCCTATAGGTGATGGGCCCCCCACGGGGGGGCGGGGAAAAAAAACCCAACCCCAACCCCCCCCACCCCCCCAAACCCCCCCCAAAAACAAAACCAGGGGCAGGGAAGGGGGGGAAAAGGGGGGCAGGGAAAAGGGGGGGGGGGGAAGGAACCAGGGGGAAAAGGGCGGGGGGGGGACCCGACCCCAACAGGGGGGGGGGGGGGGGGGGAAGAAAAAGGGGGGGGGGGAAAAAAAGGGGGGGGGAAAAAAAAAAAACTTTTTTTTTTA
>JACEEZ010004925.1:288218-322462 GCA_016584305.1 Chionoecetes opilio | reverse complement strand
AAAGAAAAACCTGACGTGAAGGAAAGCGCTCTGGTCAGAAACGGGAATATGCCCCGGGGAGAAAAGATATATATATATATATATATATAGATATATATATCTTTCTTTAAGAGAGAAGAGAGAGAGAGGAGAGAGAGAGAGAGAGAGAGAGAGAAGAGAGAGAAGAGACGAGAGAAGGAGAAAGAGGAGAGAGAGAGAAGAGAGAGAGAGAGAGAAGAGAGAGAGAGAGGAGAGAGAGAAGAGAGAGAGAGAGAGAGAGAGAGAGGAGAAGAGAGAGAGAGAGAGAGAGAGGAGAGAAGAGAAGGAGAGAGAGAGAAGAAGAGAGAGAGAGAGAAGAAGAGAGTATGTGTGTGTGGTGTGTATGTGTGTTTTCTCGAAAGAAGGGATATATACCACCTCAAAAGAGCTTCAGATCCCCTTTGCCAATATTCGATTCAAGCTGCTTTTTTTCAATCTCGATAAACCAGTTATCAGGAACCACATAAATGTCCTTGAGTTAGGCTTCTCTCTCTCTCTCTCTCTCTCTCTCTCTCTCTCTCTCTCTCTCTCTCTCTCTCTCTCTCTCTCTCTCTCTCTCTCTCTCTCTCTCTCTTTTTTTTTCTTCTTTTTTTTTTTTTTTTTTATTTAAACTTAGTACATTTGGTGTTATTATCTCTAGGTTTTACACTAGAGCTATCTATAGTTACATATAATATAAAAAAGACATTTTATATTTAATAATAATTTAGGCCATCAACCAGCTGTTCACGCCCCGCTTAAAGTCTTGTAGCGAGGCGTGGTGGTGGAGGTAGGTTTGGTGAACTAACTGGTTCCACAGACGGCCGTAGCGGGGTAAGAAGGAACGTAGGTGGTGCTCTGTCCTGGAGAAGGGCACAGTCACTTGCTCCTGTCTGTGTGGGGCGACACGGGTGGAGTGAAGGGGCGGCGGGGGCCTGGGGAGCTTGATGGCTGCCAGGTGGGGCGTGTGGAGATTTAGTGCCTTGTGCATGACACATAAACCTGCCACATCCCTGCGCTCCTGGAGGGGTTGGAAGGAGTCAGGCGCGTGGTGGGGACGTTTATCGCTAACCAGTCGCTGAGCTCTTCTCTGGACGCGGTCTAGTGTGGCCAGGTAAGAGGGCGGGCAGGAAGACCATGCTAGGGGGGAGTATTCCATTAGGGGACGTACCTGAGCCTTGTACAGAACCTCAACCCCCTTGGCATCTAGAAAGTGGGAGATGCGCCGGACACAGCTGAGTCTCCAGGCCGAGTTTTTAGCTACTCTCCTGGCATGACTGGTGAAGGTCAGTCCCGCGTCAAACTCCACCCCAAGGATGGAGATGGATCTCTGAAGGGGGAGTGATCTGCCTTTAAGCCGTATGTCCGGTGCAGGCAGGTTGATGTCTTGCCTGCGGGAGATAAGCAGAGCCTGGGTTTTGTCAGGGGCCAGGCTGACCTGCCATCGACTACTCCAGGTGACGATGTTGTCCAATGCCAGGTTGATGCGGCACACCGTGTCCTGCCAGTCACGTCTGTCGCAAGGGAAGGCAAGGGTGCAGTCATCAGCGTAGGCCTGGGCCTCAGGAATGAGCTGGAGAATGTCATTGAAATAGACATTCCACAGAAGAGGCCCGAGTACGCTGCCCTGCGGGACGCTGGCGTGGATGGGTTGCTGGCTGGAAGTGTGGCCGTTGATCACCACTCGTAAGGTCCTGTCTTGGAGGTAGTCCTGGATGAGCTGCAGTAGGGCGCCACGCACTCCCAGGCTCCTCAGCTTGGCAGCGAGACCTCGGTGCCACACCCTGTCAAAGGCTCCGGCGATGTCCAAAGCCACGACAAAGGTGTCCATTCCTCTATCCAGCGAGTGGTTCCAAGAAGCAGACTGAAGGAGGAGCAGGTCTGCAGCTGACCTTCCCTGCCTGAAACCAAATTGCTTGGAGTTGAGGAGATGGTGGGCGTCCAAGAAGGTGTTGATCTTGGCGGTGATGAGGGACTCCAGGATTTTCCCAACAGTGGTGAGAAGGGAAATTGGGCGGTAGTTCTTTGGGTCCCGTTTGCTGTTTTTTTTGTGGATGGCCACCACTCTTGCCTCTTTCCATTGCGTGGGCCACTTGCACGAGGAAAGAATGTTGTTGAAGATGATGGTGAGTGGTGGAGCGAGCTGGGCAGCACATCCCTTTAGTAGATGAGGGCTGATGTTGTCGGGCCCTAGCGCCTTCTTGGGATCTATTTGCCGCAGCTGATGTTCTACTTCCTTATTGTTAACTGCGAGACTCTCCAGAGAGGCCCTGGTGAGGGATGGTATCTCTGGGGGCTCGCGTGAAGGGTCTGGCACCGACATCTTAAAAGAAAAATGAGCTGCCAACAGCTCAGCCTTGTCCTTGTCGCGGACAGCCACTGACCCGTTTGGTCTGGTGAGCGGCGAAATGGTGTTGTCAGCAAAGAGGCCTTGCTGCTGCTTCACTCCACACCACCACTCCTTACTGCTCACTGACTGGCCGCTGTACTTGGCCTTTAAGTCCTCTCTCCAGCGCTGTATGGCCTGCTTTTGGACCTGACACATGGTCTTGCAGGCTTCTTTGTGCCGATGTTTGTTGAGTTGGGAGGGGTGGGACTTGTACCGCAGCCAGGCCCTGCTCTTGTTGTCAGCAGCTCTCCTACACTGAAAACCAAACCAGGGCTGATCATGAGGTTTGGATTTGTAGGTTTGGCTGGGTATATGGTTTTTCTGGAGGGATAGGAGGAGGTTGGTGAAGGTCTCCACTTGTGTGTTAACGTCGCCGTGGAGAAGCTCCGTCCACACAATGGAGTCCAAGTTTTCTTTTAGGCTGTCCCAATCTCCACGAGACCAAAGCCAGTTGACTCGGGCAGTAGCCTCGTCGCGTACCACAGTGGTGCTGATGGTGGTGAGTACGGCAGAGTGGTCCGATGATCCAACCATACCCAGGGGGAGGCAGGTGATCACTTCTTCTGGCAAATCTGTGATAACGGGGTCGAGGGAGGAGCCAGAGATGTGGGTTGGGAAGTTTACATGGTTGTTAAGGCCGTACTCAGTTAGCAAATTCTCGAACTGCCTCGCAACCAGATGCTGGTTCATGTCCCCTACAACAATGAGATGGTTGCAGTTGTGCTGGAGAAGTAGGGTGTCAATGTTGGAGTGGAGGAAGTGGATGGGGTCATTTCCCTGCCAATGTGGGTGGTAGCAGACGCATAGTAGGATGGTTTCGTGGCGACTCGTCCACAGTCTGAAGAACATCATCTCAAGGTGCCTATCCATTTCAACCTCGAGGGCCTCTACAGCGAGACCTTCGCGGAAGCAGACGGCGATGCCCCCGAAGGTGCCGTGGGCACGGTCTCTTCGGAGCCATCTTGAATATCCCTGGATGTGTCCGAAGTTGGCAGGGATAGTAGGGTTCAGGAAGGTCTCGACCGTAGCAATGATGTCTGGGTTGTGTGGTATGATGAAAGAGTGAGCAAGATCTCCTATGTTGGTTTGGAGTCCTCTGACATTAGCGGAAATAAGAGTCAGTTTCTCTTGTGAAGGTCGGTGGGTTGGCATAATTCCAGGGTGTGTAGGGGGGATGGGTTTCTTGGGTGGAGTGCGGAGTCTCATGATGACCCGCTGGGTTTCCAGGGAAGGGTAGATGCGTGAGGTGTCTGTTGAGGGTTTCAACGAGGCGGGAAGTGATAGCTGCCTGCTCAGTCAGCTGGTGGCAGAGCTTATCGTGCCTCTTTTGGGCAATCAAGGAGCGACAGTTTTCTATGGTGTGACCCTCGGTAGCAGTGGTCGCACCAATTTAACCAGTGGCAGTTATTGTCGGTGTGACCACTTCTGTTGCAGTAGTAGCAAAATTCCTTGGTGGTGATTCCTCGGGGGGCAGACAGGGGCAGGGACAGTAATGAGATGGGTTTCAAGGGCGGCGCGATGTAATTGTTCAGGCGGCGCTTGTGGCCAGGTGTCCGGGGAAGAGGAAGACTTTGTCGGTGAGCAGGGTTCTTGGTCTTCTGTCTGGTGCCTGTGCCTGTGTTCTGAAGGGTGGGGTGAGCTGTATCTGTTCGGGGTTTCCCTTGATCGCCTGAATTTTGTCCCCTCGGTGCAGGGGCAGCGTGTGCAGGGGGGCGTGTGGTAGGCTGGGAGGTATGCGGAGGATGGGATTGGCGATCCTCAGTAGTGGTAGTGTTTGCAACGGCGTCCTGGGGTTGGTGTGTGGCACTAGGCGTGGGTGTTTGCGACGTATGGTTGTCGGTGAGGGTGACGTTGGCCGGTGTAGCAGTGGTTGATGGAGGGGTGTACTGGGTCTTGGGAGGTTGAGGGGGTGACACTTCAGTGATGGCAGGCGCTGATCTTGAAGGAGAGGGGATTGGGTCAGGAGAGTTTATTTGTGTGCTTGTGGTGACTGTGCTGGTGGAGCTTCTCTGCAGCTGGCGCGGCTTGCCTGAGGTCCACCAGTCACGGGACTCGTTGTGGCTTGCGATGTGTTGACTCCAGTCGTTGTCAATGCAGTGTCTCGGGCGGAGCAGGGAGTACTAATGACGGATAGGTTCTCTCTCTCTCTCTCTCTCTCTCTCTCTCTCTCTCTCTCTCTCTCTCCTCTCTCTCTCTCTCTCTCTCTCTCTCTCTCTCTCTCTCTCTACTCTCTCTCTCTCTCTCTCTCTCTCTCTCTCTCTCTCTCTCTCTCTCTCTCTCTCTGTCTCTCTCTCTCTCTCTCTCTCTCTCTCTCTCTCTCTCTCTCTCTCTCTCTCTCTCTCTCTCATGTGGCCATTCATACATATTCCCTTTTTCAAACTCGGTGTTTGGACTCCCTTTCACGAGCTTTAGAGACTTTTGCTTGTAAGGTTCGAAATTCCTTACGAAACTAAACTGAATCACTAACTAAACTGACAGCACTTTTTTTCTTCTTTCTCACTTCTCAGTCTGTAACATTTTCATGTTATATATTTTTTTGTATGCCTCATATTATTTCTCTCTCTCTCTCTCTCTCTCTCTCTCTCTCTCTCTCTCTCTCTCTCTCTCTCTCTCTCTCTCTCTCTCTCTCTCTCTCTCTCTCTCTCTCTCTCTCTCTCTCTCTCTCTCTCTCTCTCTCTCATTCAATTTCTCATCTATTTAATCAATTAAGTGTAATATTTGCTATATTTCGCTTTTTAATTTATCGTTCTATTCTCTTTCATCAAATTTTGTTACCAATTTTGTTGTTGTTCTTTATACAAATGGAGTGATTTAGACATTTTCGATCTCTTAAATCACGTTTGCATCCTTTGCTTTTGTCGTCTCTCTTGATCCTGTTAATTCTAACACGATTGCCATGGCAAGTCCACACACATCAAACTTGGTTAGCTTTTGTGGACATTTCTCCCGTGTGCTTGTGTGTGGTGTGTGTGTGTGTTGTGTGTGTGTGTGTGTGGTGTGTGTGTGTGTGTGTGTGTGTGTGTGTGTGTGTGTGTGTGTGTGTGTGTGTGTGTGTGTGTGTGTGTGTGGTGTGTGTGTGTGTGTGTGTGTGTGTGTGTGTGTGTGTGGTGTGTGTGTGTGTGTGTATGTGTGTGCGTGTATGTGTGTGTGCGTGTGTGTGTGTGTGTGTGTGTGTGTGTGTGTGTGTGTGTGTGTGTGTGTGTGTGTGTGTGTGTGTGTGTGTTTGTATAATCCTACATATTTTCACATTTCACACCATAAATACTTCACTTTATGAGAGAGAGAGAGAGAGAGAGAGAGAGAGAGAGAGAGAGAGAGAGAGAGAGAGAGAGAGAGAGAGAGAGAGAGAGAGAGAGAGAGAGAGAGAGAGAGAGAGAGAGAGAGAGAGAGAGAGAGAGAGAGAGAGAGAGAGAGAGAGAGAGAGAGAGAGGAGAGAGAGAGAGGAGAGAGAGAGAGAGAGGAGAGAGAGAGAGAGAGAGAGAGAGAGAGAGAGAGAGAGAGACTTTAATCATGGAGGTCGTAGTTGTGACATTCCTCATTAAGCCTGATCATTACGCACGTTCCTGGGGCCGGAGTGAGGGAAGAGGGGGTAGGGTGGAGGGTAGTTGCAGGTAGGTGGTACAAGAGTCGTTGACTCACCTGTCATATCAAGGCAATGTTATACATACACTCACTTGTTACTGCTTATTTACTTATTCAATGATTCTGCAGGTTTCTTACTCAAAATAAGACAAAATAGCTTTGTTTCATTCATGTATTGCAGCTTAGAGGTATAATTTGGGGAGGCGGTGGCTGAGTGGTTAGCGTCTTGGAGTGGTGAGCTCGATGTTCCGAGTTCGAATCCTGCCGGGGGCAGCTCTTTCGTCCATCTTTAATGCGGTCGACAAGAGCCTGGGAGGTTAGCACAAGTTCCCGAGTTCAAGTCCCACCAAGGAGCAATTGTAAAATGCATCGTCGAGTGGCTGAAGAAACCCGCATGCTGCGTACCTGTTCTTCCGACTGCGACTACAAGTGCAGCAGAGGGAGCACCAGATGGCAGCATGAGCCTAAATTGAGGCTTTACCATCACAAAAACGTACCTTCACTAGCAACAGTGTCACAAAAAATCAGCCTGGCCACAGGGCAAGGGTATCATCACAGCCTCAGAAGAGCAGGGCCAACCATATAAGCTTCAAAGGAAAAAATAATAATAGCACAGGCTCTATAGGCTCCAACGTAAAAAAGAAGAAGAAAATAGAATAGTAACGACAAAAAAATCACTGAGAAAGCTAAACAGCTCGCGTTAAAGAGAGAAGGAGAAGAGGAGAAACAGCCGGAGTAGAGAGAGAGAGAGAGAGAGGAGAGAGAGAGAGAGAGAAGAGACGAGAGAGAGAGAGAGAGAGAGAGAGAGAGAGAGAGAGAGAGAGAGAGAGAGAGAGAGAGAGAGAGAGAGGAGAGAGAGAGAGAGAGAGAAGAGAGAGAGAGAGAGGAGAGAGAGAGAGAGAGAGAGAGAGAGAGAGGAGAGGAGAGAGAGAGAGAGAGAGAGAGAGAGAGAAGAGAGAGAGAGAGAGAGAGAGAGAGAGAGAGAGGAGAGAGAGAGAGAGAGAGAGAGAGAGAGAGAGAGAGAGAGAGAGAGAGAGAGAGAGAGAGAGAGAGAGAGAGAGAGAGAGAGAGGAGAGAGACGAGAGAGAGAGAGAGAGAGAGAGAGGAGAGAGAGAGAGAGAGAGAGAGAGAGGAAGAGAGAGAGAAGAAAAAAAACATATAGACTTCCGTAACGCACACACACAAAGTAATAGAAAGACGCAGCCAGACAAACAGAAAACACAGGTGAACAGTGAAGGAGGAGGAGGAGGGAGGCGCCGCTGCGATATAAAGAAGTGAAGGCCTAATGAACCTCCTGACGGGACGGGAGATTGTCAATATCCCGACCGTTCAGCTCTCGTTACTCTTGCGATATTTCCTCTGTTTAGGTGCGGTACATTGCGGGGGGGGGGGAGACACAGGTTGAGTTTTAACTTTATGATAGCGATTGCAAAAACATCACCTGCCGGGGAAAACCCTTCATGAGTACTAACTTGGCTTACCTGACTTACTTTTTTTCTCTACTCTCCTCATCCATCTTACTACTACTTGGTTCTTCTGACTATCTTATACCTGTTTCTCATATTGTCCCTTTTCTCCCACCTCCCTGCCGACTATTTTGTACGTTCTTTTTTCTCTCTAAATATCTCCCTCTTCTGATACGCTCTGATGTGGTGTCCGTTTCCACTCCTCTCCAAACTGTCCCACATCGACCCCTCACGTGGTCCAATGTCATCATCTGAGCAGTAATTCACTCATGGATTTCCTTTAAATAATTATTCGAGGATAAGCTTTTAAGCACCGAAGGAAACTTTTCCTCTTACCCGATCCCATTTTTTTTTCGTTTTTTTTTTCCTTTTTCCCCTTATCACTATTGTGTTTTCCTTCTGTTTTCTTTCACCTCCACCATTCTCTTTCTTTCGTATCTTACCCATCTCAATTAAATGTTCAAAATATAATACGAAATGGAAAATATAATATACATTTTTTTTTTCTCCTTATCACTCAGTTAAGTTTAGAAAAGTGTGACAGCGCTTCCAGCTTCACTTAACCCCTTGAGGCCCTGAACGTAATTTCCATCGTAATTTGGCTACTAATAGACGATTTTTAGTGAATATAAGCAATATTTTACAGATATGACCTGTTTAGTATCCTTGTCCACTAGTTAATTGGCTATATTCAGTCACTTTTCGTAATATTATGGCTAACAACAGAAAATTTTATATAGCAAAGGAAAGTACTGGCCGTAAAGTGGTTAAACGCAGTTTGTCAAAATATTACTCATGAGAAGAAGAAAAAAACTAGTCTCGAAGAATATTTCTACCTGGTTACTGGAAACATGGGTGGACATTTGATGTACTCACTAGAAAAAGAAAAAAAACGAGGCAAGAAATGAAAAGGCATGAAAAAAGGCGTCCTTTACCAATCACCATGTACACAAATGTTTCAAAAAGAAGCAGCCAGAGATGTTTTGCGCCACAAACTCGGTGTTACCAAACTGACAGCATGTCAAGGGAAACTACGAAACTGTTTGAATTTTTTTTTTCTCTTTTCGCATTGTAATTGAACACGACAAAAGACTCATTAACAAATTTAGGTGAATAAATAAACATTATCAAACATTTTCATGCGAGCATTTTCGTGCGTGTAGACGCTATTTCATTAATGAAAAAGCATATTATCTTTTCTCCTCACGAGTCTCAGGAAGGACCCTTTCCCCTACGCCCCTCCCCTTCCCCCCATCCGATGCGAGCAAGAGGGAGGAAAGCAAGGGACGATATTTGTTGATTCATACATTAAAGTAAACAAGGCAATTGTATTTTTCTATATAGTTCATTTTTCTGTAATTCAAGTCCATGGCGTCTATTCCTTGTCTCAGGTAATTACCCACATATACCTATATTTGTAACTATTCTTATTTATATCATGTATCATAATTTTATCTTGAAATGCACATATGATTTGTTGTTCTTAGTGATTTAAATAAACCTCAACTGTACCTCCATGCATTAATTATGTTACCTCTTTTTGCTGCATAATATATATATATATATATATATATATATATATATATATATATATATATATATATATATATATATATATATATATATATATATATATATATATATATATATATATATATATATATATATATATATATATATATATATTAGGGTGGTCCACAAACATAGTGAAAATAAAAATGTTGTGTAATGTAGCGGGCATGATGTCGATCTTGTTTCACTTCCTGTTAGACATGTCCATGCAAAATTTCGTGCCGATCGGACTATGTTTGCAACTCCCCCCTAAAGTTTACTCTTTTTTTCTTCCCCCAGGTGCATGATGACTTCTACAAGGGAGCGTACATGGTGGTTTAAGGCTGATTCACACTATACGTAACGTGACCGGCACGTAACGTACCGGTCCGGACCGTAAAATTATTCTTCAATGGTAAACCATTGGTGTATTCACACTAGAGCGGACCGGCACCTGACCAGCACGGACCGTCACCGCCAGTTGCCGGTCAGGATTCTCGGCGAGAATATTTTGCTGGTCCGTGCAGGTTACGGTGCGGTCCGGAGCATGTCTGTGTTGGATAGTGTGAACATGGTTCCGCTACCTACCGGCACAAACCGGTTGCCTCAGTTGAGATCCCGCTCTCATAAGGTGCACTACTATGGATGAAGATAAATTTATTTCACTCGTGCAAAGCCATGAGTGTCTTTACGACATATCTCACAGAGATTACAGCAACAATGGGAAGAAAGATATAATCTGGGCTGAAATAGGGAATAAATTAAAACAATCATGAAATTGATGTTATATTTACTTTAGTCAATATCGTTTGATATCATACAGTAAAAGTATTTAGGCTACATTAAACATTTGACAGATGAATTCAGAATGTAACAATGTAAAAACTAATGTAAATGTAAAAATGAATATATAATTATATAATCAGCTGTTTCAGCACAACTCCATCGCTGTTACCGTGTAACATAGTTAATGTAGCATCAGCGAGCTATCAGTTCGCGAGGAATAGCGAAAGCAATCTTTCCTGTTACAAGAACAGGAGTGTACGGCGACCTTACTGCCGGAGACCTGACGGTGTAGTGTGAATACACATGCTGGTGGCGGCGGGTGACGTGCCGGTGCCGGTCAGGTTACGGTCCGTATACGTGCAGGTATAGTGTGAATCAGCCTTTATTGGGCACCCTGAATATGAGATAACACGTGCCAGGCTGCCTTCTAAAGGGCAGGTGCCCCGCAAGTTTTACTTCCATCACGGAATCGAGAAGAAGACCAAACCCGTGGCCGCCAAGGAGGTGATAGAGGCAGTCCTCTTGATCTGGGGGAGGGCCGGGATCCCGACCTCCGCTCTCCGAACCGCCAAGGAGAAGCTCCTCAGCCTGGTGGCCAAGTACGAGTCCCTCCAAAAACATCGGAAACGGGCATCCGAGACCGCCCGGATGCAAGAGGAAATGTTCAAGGGGGACCTGGAGGACCTCTTTGACGTGACGAGCAGTGATGCCCTCGATCGGATGACCGTGGAGGAGGACAAAGCCTTTCTTCGCAGCCAGCGGGAGGACCGAGCGACCTCGTCCATGGCGGGCTTAGACTGCGTCACAGTTGAGGTCCAAGAGAGGAAGAAGGAGAGGGAGCGGGCAGAAGAGATGAAGAAGGAGCGCTCGAAGAAGGAGAAGGAAGGCATGACCTCCGTACTGTCTGACCGCCTGACCTCGTCTTCGTCCTCCGCCGCCGGGGAAACAGACGACAGCGATGTAGACTTCACCGGTCCCAGTCACCCGAAACGGAGTAAAGTCGAGGGAGCAAAATCCACGGCCTTGCTCTCTGCGGACATCACCTCCACCTTGTATCGGTTCAAGGTCTCGGATCGGATGGCGATGGGGACGATGGGAGCCTTTGCAACGGCATCCGGACAGAACCTGGGGAGTCTCTCCTTGTCTCGCAGCACCATCCGACGCCACATAATCAGGAATCGGGAGGCCATCGCCAAGTCGGAAACGATAAACATTCCGGAGGGGATTCCTGTCCTTGTCCACTGGGACGGGAAGTTACTTCCTGACCTGCCGGGCAAGGACCAGGTCGACCGAATCGCCATCCTGGTCACGGCTGGGGGGAGGGAACATCTCCTGGGAGTCCCCAAGATACCCCGCAGCACAGGCACGGCTCAGGGAGAGGCTGTCCTCAAGGCGATCTCGGCGGCTCAGTTGCAGACCAGAGTTCAGGGCTTGGTGTTCGACACAACGGCATCAAACACGGGGCTGTATGAAGGAGCCTGCGTGAAGATCCAGGAAGGCCTTGGACGCGAGCTCCTCTGGGTGGCCTGCCGACACCACGTGCTGGAGGTCGTCATGGGGGACGTGTTCAAGAGCTCCTACGGACCCTCCCGAGGACCGAACATCCCTCTCTTCGTTCGATTTAGGGATCGTTGGAGCTTAATTGACCAGTCTTCTTGGAGCTCTGCCATGGAAAAGGATAGCCTCCATGCTCTTCTGACCGGGGAGCTCTCAGAGCACAGGGAGCGAGCCCTCCACTAGCTGAAGAGTGCTCTGGAGAGCGGCACTCACCCGAGGAAGGACTACGAAGAACTCCTCTGGCTCTCGTACCTGTTCTTGGGAGGAGACCTCGGGAAAGACTACAGGTTCCGGGCCCCAGGTGCCTTCCACCAAGCCAGGTGGATGGCCAAGGGAATTTACGCTCTGAAGGTCTTCCTCTTTCAAGGTCAAGTAAAGCTGACCGCTCACTAGCTGCAGGCCATGGAGGACATTTCCCTCTTCGTGGCCCTCCTGTACGCCACAAAGTGGAATGAGGCCATGGTCCCTCAACGAGCTCCCCTCAACGACCTCCTGTTCATGCGAGACCTCTCTCGAGGGATCCCCAAACCAGGGTAGGCGGACGTGGCGCTCAAAGCCTTCCGTCGTCACCTTTGGTACGTCTCGGAGGACCTTGTGGCTCTGTCCTTCATAGACGAGAGAATCAGCAATGAGGAGAAGGAGGCCATGGTCAGGAACCTGTTCAGACGTGAGAGAAAAGGCCTCAAGCGACTGGACGGGAAGAGGTTCTCCCCGGACATTGACCTGAAGGACCTCGTGACCTCCAGGACTAGGAGGACCCTGGATAGCCTTCTTCCTGGACGGGAGAAGAAGTGGGAAAACCCCCTTGGAGAAGAGTCCCGAGAATGGGGGACTGAGGCCACCTTCCTGGACATGAAGAGGAACGTCGCGCAGATGAAGGTGGTCAACGACGCGGCGGAGAGAGGTATCGCCTTGGCCACCTCCTTCAACTCGATCATCACCAAGGACGAGGTCCAGCAACAGTACCTCCTGAAAGTGGTGGCCAAGCACAGGAGGGAGCAGCCTTCCACCTCCAAAGCAGCATATATGGAGTAAAAGGACAGTGTATTACCTTTATTTTCATTATTTACATTCATTATTTACATTATTTACTTGCCCGTGTTGCTTTCACTGTACAAGTGTTCAAACGGAAGGAATAACAGTACTTATTGATCAAACAACAACAATGTTTTGCTTATATTAACCTTGAGTTGAAGATTTTTGTCTAAATAAAAAAAACTGTATATGTTACAACTTTCTTTTAGTTACCTTACCAAATTAATTGACATTCAAAATTACCATCATTATCTTCAGTGAACCCCGAACAAAGTATAATCTTGTATGTAAAAGTAGGTAGTATGGATATACCAATACTCGGGATGACACTGACATCTTTATTCTTTGTGAGCTTTTTTCCTTTTTTTGAAGTTTTTTGTTGTTTACTTCTTCTTCGGGGGGACCTCTAAATATTCTCCGATTGGAGCGATACTTCACTCGATTACGTGTATCACCAATTGGAACAAGAATAACATCATGCCCAGGCAAATTTTCAAAATTTATTTTTTTGGACCATCCTAATAGATAGATAGATAGATAGATAGATAGATAGATAGATAGATAGATAGATAGATAGATAGATAGATAGATAGATAGATAGATAGATAGATAGATAGATAGATAGATAGATAGATAGATAGATAGATAGATAGATAGATAGATAGATGGATGGATGGATGGATGGATGGATGGATGGATAGATATAGATAATAGATAATAGATATAATATATATATTATATATATATATATATATATATATACATATATATATATATATATATATATATATATATATATATATATATATATATATATATATATATATATATATATATATATATATATATATATATAGTATATAAAACATAAAAACATAAGAAATAAGGAAGCTACACAAGGCTATGAGACCTTCACGAGGTAGTTCCTGTTACTAAACACTACCTACATCCACCTTTCATCCCTTCCATTCATTTATCTGGCCTCCTTTGAAAAATGTTCCCTAATGACTCCACACTAACTACCTGTCTACTGAGTCCATTGCAGTCATTTATACCCTATTTGTGAACCAGTTTTTCCCTATTTCTTTTTTAAATCTACGCTTTTCCAGCTTGAATCCGTTACTTCTTGTTCTACCCTGGTTAATAGCCGTAAGAACTTTTCCTACATTTCCTGTATTATATCCCTTTACCCACTTAAAAGCTTCTATCAGATCGCCCCTTACTCTACGTCCCTCGAGTGAGTGTACATTAAATAGCTTCAATCTCTCTCATAACTAAAGTTACGCAACCCATGAATAATTTTGGTCATCCTTCTCTGCACTGATTCACAACAAGGCTATATCCATCCTGTAGTATGGAGACCAAAACTTAACCACATATTCTAGGTGAGATCTGACTAGAGCCAAATAAAGCTTTAGAATAACCTCAGCACTTCTACTTTTAACATTTCTGGTAATAATTCCAAACAGCCTATTAGCTAGCTTTATTTCTTGTCTCAATACATTGTTTCCTAGGTCGGAGGTCTGAGCTCACCCTCACTCCCAGATCTTTCTCACCTTCTGATCTTTTCAGCGATACATTGCGTGTGGTGTATCTATTACCAAGGTTTTTTTTACCAACATTTATAACGCTTCACTTATCAATATTAAATTCCATCTGCCATCTGACTACCCACTCATTAAGTTTATCTATGTCTCCCTGCAATATGTTTACATCAGACTGTGATCCAATAATCCTACCTACCTTAGTATCATCAGCAAACTTGCTGATATCACTGCTAATTCCACTATCCAAGTCGTTGATGTAAATAAAAAATAGTAATGGATCCAAAACAGACACTTGTGGATTTGTGGAACCCTAATTGTCACTTGCCCCCATTCAAAATTAGAACTATTAATTGTAACCCTTCGTTGCCTATCTTGGGGTAGGCGGTGGTCGAGTGGTTAGCGTCTTGGAGTGGTGAACTCAATGTTCCGAGTTCGAATCTTGCCGGGGGAAACTGTTTCAAGAGCCTGGTAGGGGAGAAGAAAGTCCCGAGTTCAAGTCCCACCAAGGAGCAACTGTCAAAGCCATCGTCGAATGTCTGAAAGAAACCCGCATGCAGCAATTATCTGGTCTTCGATTGCGAGTGTGATGGAGAAAACTCTGGGGGCTGCATGATCCTGACTGAAGATCCAAACATCATAGAAAACGCTATCTTCACCTAACACCACAGGTGTCACTATACAAATACAGCCTGTGCCACTAAACGGGCGAGATCGACCAACATCTAGACTCTCCATAAGCCTACAGACGCTATAGGCTCCAATTTAAAAGTAGAAAAATAAATAACTTAGCCAAGCTCTGATCCAACGAAGAACCTTCCCATCTTAACCTTAACCAGCCTTAACCTTATTTAAGAGTCGTTCGTGTGGTACCTTATTGAATGCCTTACTAAAGTCCAGGTATATTATATTCATAATACATATCATTATCTGCTGTCTTATAAACTTCCTATAAAAACTCAATAAATTGGTGAGACATGATCTACACTTAGTGAATCCATGTTGTGAATCATTAACCAAACTATGTTTTTCTAAATGCTCTTTAAGGTTTTTTGCAATAACAGATTCCAATAATTTACCTACCACTGACGTTAGACTAACGGGTCGATAATTTGACATTAGTCCTCTATCACCCTTCTTAAATATGGAGACTACATTCCTTTCCTCCACATTAACAGCACTTCACCTATATCAACCGATTTCTTAAAAATGTGCACTAACGACTCACTAACAACCTCTTTGCATTCGTTTAATTCTCTGGGATAAATTTCATCTGGTCGTGGTAACTTAAAATTCTTAATTCAATCTATACCCTCTTCTACCACGCATAATCGATTATATTTGCAAGTCTTGCTAACTTCTTGCCATATTGGAGCTGAATCATCCTTACATAAGCTTGGAGGCCTATACACTGCACCAAAAACCATTTTCTCAGTTCCTTCCGTAACCTCTACCCATATGGACACAGTGCTATCATCTATTTTTATAACATTATTAACACAACACTGCAATGTATCTCTTGCATAAATAGTGGAGCGGCCAAGAGCCAAAAATTTAGCTTGACCCCTCCACACTGTAGAACGAACAAGGCAAATTAGGTATCGTTGGATTTGTTAGGATGTCTACTTTGTGAAAAACGATGTTTTACAGTCAGATTCTAATTCAAACATTGCCATTTAACCCATTTAACACATTTCACCCGTACAAAATTGAGAATTTTTGAATATCTAAAAAATTGTTATTTTGGCACTTACAAAGATTGAAAACTTGGTAACATCACATTAATTCCTTTCTGCTAAGTACACTCTCACAATATATGGGGTTGAAACCCACTTTAGTGGTGTTTTGGACCCCCAAATACCCCAAAATTAGGGGTTTTACCCATTTTTTGGCCATTTTTGACTCGTACTTTGTCTTCAGTTATACAAAGAAACCCTTGCGCAAAAAGTTACACTCATTGTTACTTTATCACTTTCTAATTGTGTATGGTTTTTTCCTTGCAGGTTGAAGAAAGTATGGAACCACCAGAAGAACCCACTCAGAAGAGGAGAAGAACGAGTCTTTGCGAATGCTGCGTATTTTGCGAGACTTCATTATCCAAAACCAAAGCTGATAACCCAGTTGTCCAGAATCCTGGAGTCGAAGGATTGAAATCCATTCTGAAAGCTGCCGAACTTCGTAAAGATGGTGTCTATGATCGGCTGTTTCCAGTGAAAAAACGACATCCTAAAAGGAGATACTGTTATCAAATTCCACCAAAAGTGGCAGAGCAAATTATACGAACAAGAGGAATATCCAGATAGCCCAAAGAAACACTGGTACATGTGCTGACGCTGACGATGGCGCAGCAGGTAGTGGGCCTACGGTTGGACTGTCTCGCTCCGGCGATATGACACGTCGCAATTTGACATTCGATCAGGCTGTTTCATATGTGGGAAATCACATAGCTGGAAGGAGAAACTGTCGAACGTCTCAACTGGGACGGGGTCCACCACACGGCAAAGAGTGCTTGATGCAGCCATTCAGAGAAACCACTATGAGATTCAAATGCGAATGCTGTCAAACACTGACTTGTTTGCAATGGATGCAAAATATTGGGCTCTTGCTATTCGCATTACATCTCGCTTACCAATATTAAAGCTGCTAGTGCTAGGGCTAAGGTTGATAAATCTGACAATGCGTGTGCCTTCAAAAGTTTGTGTAAGGAGATAGAAGAGACTGTCCTGTCCAAAACCATCTCTATCACAACCTTGTCTGTCCTGAATGAACGATTGGTCGCTATATCAGCAGAGGTCAACTCTAAAACCAACGAGTCTTGTACTACATGGAGATTGAAGGAGAAATTACAGAAGCATTTCGGAGACAGGATTTCATTCATCGTCCAGCCTGGGAAGTCTGATCTTGTATGTTCAGGGATATCACAGTTGCCGAGGCCTTGAAACACGTTGTGAGGCTACAAGTGCATGTAAATGAAATTGGTGAATGTGAACTCGAATCCTCTGATGATGTCAATTCAGAAGAGGACGCTGTTGTCTTGCATAAGGCAGCTGGTATCATCAGGAAATGTATCGGTGACATTACATTTCAATCTGATCGTTATGATTCTAGTGGGAATATGGAGTAAAAAAAGTGCAAGGACTTTGTTCCGAATCCTTTGTATGATTTCGTTGCATGGTGTACTTCAAAAAAAGACTTTGACAGCGCTACAAGCTATGAATCTGAGACTCACATGGGAAACATTGAAATGAGAGTTCTTGCAATATGTCACAACATGATTTCTCTAGTTTGTAAAATCCACACCCCAATAACATTTGGTTTAGGTGTCAAGCTGCACCACGACCATGGTAGTCGAGAACTGATAGATGACCTGTCCTCTCTTGGACACAGCATACCTTATGATGAAGTGCGTAGATTCCTTACTGCCATTGCTTTGAACCATCTGTCAACCAAGTCTGACGTTCATATACCACGTGACATTTCTGTCTATGATCCTGAGAATGTTATTAAGACCACTGTTGATGCCGCAATTGACAATTTCGATCAAAATTAACAGACAATAGACGGAAAGAACACTACACATTCAATGGCTGTGGGGTGTTGTATCAAAGGTCTCCTAGGCCAGAAGAAAATACCTTGCATTCCAAGATCAAACCTAAAAACCCTAGATGCACAGAGCTGTGATGAGGAGGAAATCAAACGCTACAACAAACCCCATACTAAACCAGAACCATGTGTGAAATGGGAAGTCAAAGAACTGGATAAGTCTGCTAGTGATGTGGTACTAAAAGACTTGATTTGGGAAATGGCCCATGCAAGTCCCCCTGAAACCTCACGTATTCCGGCTTGGGTGATTCAATTCTCTAGTTAGCGAGAGAGAAATTCCACTGAATCGAATATGGTATCTCCCATTCATTAATGCGCCACCCTCTGACTTCTCTACGATCTACACGACTTTGCTGAAATTGGTTGAAATTGCAAATGCAGTGGGACAAGAACATGTTCTGGTCACTGCTGACCTGGCAATATATAGCAAGGCTGAACAGATTCTCTGGACTGAGCCAGATCCCTTGGCTGGTCGAGTGACGATGAGGCTTGGTGGGATGCATCTCACTATGGCTTTCATAGCCAGTATAGGGAAGCTGTTTAGTGATGGTGGTCTCCACAACATGCTGACAGTACCTGAAGTGTATGCTCATGCGTCCGTGAGTTTGATGTTGCAAGGGAAGCAGTATGCCAGAGGTCTAAGAGGAATCAGACTGGTACACGAAGCACTGTTTCACTTGTTTCTATCAGCTGCCGAAACCTTTGCAATGAAAATCAAGTTGCCCTGGTGAATGATGAGACCATGCACTTAATTGCAGATCTAGAGAATACCTTCAAATTGCAATACCCGGAAGCCTGCACTGCTGTGTGTCAGGAGATTGAAATGCGCTTGTCATCCTCTCTTCTCAGTACAATGAAGAAGTTCAAAGACACAGGAAGAGAACAATCAGCAACATTCCGTTACTGGATTAGCTTTCTGGATGCTGGTGACACCCTCTTGAAATTACTTCGGGCAGACCGTGAGGCTGATTTTGAAATGCACCTTACCGCCGTCCTTGAAGTCATACCGTACTTCTTCCTGGCAGGCCGCAGCAACTATGCACGATACACCCCAGTCACAGACCACTGTATACCTGGACTGTTCACGCGACAATGTTTTGAATTGCGGGGCTGCATAGGGGCCTGCGGGGCGCCCGACAAGGAGATATAGTGGTCTATGGACTATCATATAGACTGGTTTATCAGTATATATGGTATACTGTAATCTTCGTAAATGTTTGTTCTATAATATTATCAAATAAAAAACAGTAAAACACGCTAAAGAAATGCCATTACGAGACTATGAAGAAATATACATTCACTTAACTCTTCGCCATTTAAAACTTTGCGAGTCAACTTTTATCATGAAGGGTATCAACAGAAGCGCAATTTTATTAGCTTTCCATTGGTGTATCTCGTTACCTGATAAATTAATTAGAACCATGCATAAATTAGCGTTTAAATAAAATAATAAATCAATCAATCGGGTAATTTTCCCGATTGATGATGTTTATTATTTACTTATATATTTCATTTTCTGATAAATGAATTAGTACCGTGTACAAATTAGCGTTGACTAAATAAATAACCTCATCAATCGGGAAAATTACCCGATTGAGGATTTTATTTATTTAGTTAACGCTAATTTATGCATGGTTCTAATTCATTTATCAGATAACGAAATATAGCAATGGAAAGCTAATAAAATTGCGCTTCTATTGATACCCTTCATGATAAAAGTTGACTCGCAAAGTTTTAAATGGTGAAGAGCTGAAGTGAATATTAAGTTCATGCATATTTCTTCATAGTCTCGTAATGGCATTTCTTTAGCGTGTTTTACTGTTTTTTATTTGATAATATTATAGAACAAACATTTACGAAGATTACAGTATATCGTATATACTGATAAACCAGTCTATATGATCCGTATATATATATATATGAATCCGAGCGGCCCTCCGACTTCAGGCCCTTGCGCGACAGGCCGATATTCCGTGCGCAGTCCAGGTATACAGTGGTCTATGACCCCAGTCTATGTTGCGGAAATGCGTCACTTCGAGGTGTCAGCTCCACGAATGTTTCAGCACATGTCGGAAGGTGGTTTCGTTGTGAAACGCTCAGAAAGGACTTTCAACTGCATTCCTACGGATCAGGCTCTCGAACAGAGTATCAATCGCGAGGCTAAAAGCCAAGGTGGTGTCATCGGTTACACACTGAGGAAAGGAGCCTTAGTTCGCTGGCTGCTGACCCGCCACATAACCGGGGAATACGCAGAACGATTCAAAGAAATGTGCACACCTACCAAGTCCAAGCATACACATGAAGAACTTGGACATGCTCGAGTGATCAAAGACCAGAATGATGTTAAAGTCATCAAGGAATGCATCAACGAACAATGCCAAGATCCATTTGACCTGGAAAGTGTGGCAACCTCCCTAGTTAATATAACTAGTGGTCAGGTGGCATCAGAAGAAGTCGAAGAGTCGATGAAGGGAGTGCCACAAAAGGGTCGGGAAATGTTCAATCAGTTCACGAAAGAAAGGCTTGGGGACGAAAAGAAGAAGAATTTCTGGGAACCAATCCCCAAGACAGTAGTCAAAACGTTTTCTGCTATGAGGAAGTGTCTTTCCAGTGATAAGGAAGGGAAGATAATGATCGATACGGAGGTACTCTTCAGAAGACTGCTTGCAGTGTCAAAGAACCGTGATGTGGATATGCGCAAGGTACGCACGAATTAAGTTACCTTAAGGACCTGCGCAAGGTACGCAGGTCCTACGAATTGGCAGCTGTTCCGCCTTCAATGTTCCACGACGATGGTTCGATGAGGAAGACCAACAAAGCAGATCTTGCCAAAAAGCTGGAAGCAAATACGGATGAAATTCTTGTCCTTCCTAGTCAGAATTCCCCGACGTCATCGCAGTCTGCTGCATACCTCATTGATGGCATGGCAATGTGTCAGGCCCTGAACGAGAATCATTTCAAGACTTTCAATGATCTTGGTAAGGTGGTTCTGGACCGAATTGTGCGTCTCCTGAAGAACAGTGCCATGGATCCTTCCATTGACGTTGTGACGTTGGTCTTTGACCGGTACGACAGAGAACAGTTAATTAAGTCGACTGAACGACACAGACGAGGAATGATGGATTCCGGATTCAACTACCAGATACAAGGGAACAGGGACGTCCCGAACTACAGGAACTTCCTCAAAACCAGTACCAACAAGGCTAGTTTAGCTTCATTCATCTGTCAGTACATCTGCGACAATGGACAAGATCTCCTGCCTGCAGATAAATCGGTAGTACTGGCAGGTGGATTTGAAGATAGAGAAGTGGTCAAAGTTCTGAATGAAGTGGGTGTGTCCAGACTTGAGGGGTTGTACAGCACACAAAAGGAGGCGGACACTCGTCTGGTATTGCATGCAATCATGTTATCGAGAGACCATCCAAGGATAATCATTCGGTGTGACGACACGGATGTCCTCGTCTTGTTGGTGTATTACTGGAGCAGGGGAGCACTGGCCGATGAAGTATATATGCATGCTGGGCACTCAGGGAAATTCGTCTCAAAGGAACGATTCATACCTGTTCAACCTATCAGTACCAAACTCGGCAAAGCAGCATGCAAGTCATTACCAGCCGTGCATGCTCTGTCAGGATGTGACACGACAAGTGCTCTATACAGACTTGGAAAACGAACGGCATATTCAGCTCTCACCAAAAATTCAGATGCCTTACAGGGCCTGGAAGCATTCCAGGATGTGCCTACTTTCCTAGATACCGCAAGGCGATTTGTCCTTCTCATGCATGGTAAAAAAACTAAAAATCTCAGTTCACTGAATGAGCTTCGTTTCGTACTCGCCACCACAACTGATAAGCCCGCATCCTTACTGCCACCAACAGATGATGCCTTCGAACAACATGTATTGCGGGCCCAATACCAAGTAGCAGTGTGGTGTCAGAGTCACATCGCAAAACCTGAGAACATGAACCCAGTTGGCCATGGTTGGCATGTGAATGCAAAGGATGAACTGCGTCCAACAATGTACAAGAATGAATCGGCACCAGCAGAGGTTAGAGACCTAACTCATTTGTACTGCACTGACAAAGGTTGTCGCGGACAAAAATACCAGTGTGTCATTGCTGGACTTGAGTGCATTGACATTTGTTCCTGTGGTAGAGAATGTGCGAATCGGCCGGAGATAAGTGAGGTGGCAAATGGAGATGAAGTCGGAGATGATACGGACATGATGGTGTAAATACTGTAAGTAATCTTTGTAAGTGCCAAAATAACAATTTTTAAGATATTCCAACATTCTCAATTTGTTATGGGTTAAATGGGTTAAATGGCCATATTTAATTAGAATCTGACTGTAAAACATCCTTTTTCATAAAGTAGACATCCTAATAGTGTAAGTAATCTTTGTAAGTGCCAAAATAACAATTTTTAAGATATTAAAAAATTCTCAATTTTTTATGGGTTGAATGGGTTAAATGGCCATGTTTTAATTAGAATCTGACTGTAAAACATCATTATTCATAAAGTAGACATCCTAACGAATCCAACAATACCTCATTTGCCTTGTTCTAAAGTGTGGAGGGGTAACTCCTTAAATAAGGCCCTCTTTTGGCCTCGACCGCTCCACTAAAAGCGCAACTCCACCACCTCGCCTGTTTAACCTGTCCTTATGAAATAAATTATACCCAGCTCTCTCAACCTCCGGATCAAATACCTTTCAACCATCCGTTGAATGTTTTTTTTTAATGTCTGTTGAATGTCATATCTTTTCAACCATCTCAGCTCTCAAGAATGATCAGGGGCAACCATCTAAGGCTTCTAAGCCCTCAAAAAAAATTATAGCCTACAGGCGCTAGAGGCTCCAACGTATATATATATATATATATATATATATATATATATATATATATATATATATTATATATATATATATATATATATATAATATATATATATATATTATACATGTATGTATATACATACCTGTGGCAGAAGGACAGAGATCCGGATCCTCAATTTGCTTGTGATCCCTGTCCTACTCTATGGATGGGAGACATGGATACTGAATAGCGACTTGAAGGGGCAAGTCGATGCCTTTGGTAATAAGTGTCTTCGCAGAATCATAAGGGTATCGCTGGGATGATTACGTGTCATAACAGCGATTGCACCGTGAGACTGAATCAAGGCCTATTTCTTGCATAGTCCGTCGCACCGACTTCGGCTATATGGGCATGTGGCACGCTACCCTGAAACCGACCTTCCCATCGGGTTGTATCTACAAGAGACAAGCCAGCGTGGAAGAGACCTGCTTTTGCCCACAAGGCTCGTAGCTGGAGCAAGGTGATGTTTTTTGTCGAGAGTTGCTTCGTTTGGAAGGGAGCCTGCGTGGGCTCTCGCGCGTGGTGACCCTTGGGAATGGCGTTTTAGGGTGGGCGAGGCGATATATAGTATATAATTCGAGAAACCGAGTTTGTTGTCTGTAAGCTTTTTCTTTATCATCTCTTGCTGCCTGGTCTGCAACTCCCACCCTGAACTGCTGTATGGCCCTACAGCTGAACGTCTTGCCCACCTACACATATTTGGCATGAGTCTTTCTGTCCGTTAATGCGATGGTGATCGAGCGAAACCGATGATAAATAACCAGAGTCCATTTTTTTTCTCAAATAAATTTCATTGAGATGAGTAAAAGAACCACTGAGCCACTGATGCCTAGAAGGCGTCATATGATGTCCATAACAATTCACAGTAATATATACGAAGAAATTTCTGTTTGGCGGGATGGACGCTTTCCCACCCCCACTACCACTTAAAACAATAATTACCTCATGCAAATTGAGGTTTGGTTGTAAGATGGTTTATATATTTTCTACTTTATATTCAGGCAGAAACAGAGGATTACAAAGAAAAAATTCATGAGGTTAAAGATACATTAATGACAGCATTAACTAGATTTAGCCCATGTTCAAACAACAATGGTTTCCCCCTATATTGTTTTTCCTTCAAGTCACTCCATGCGCCTCATCTAACATGCGTAATATATCAGTAGCTGTGTGTGTGTGTGGATTGAGAGTGCTGTGAAGTGTGGGGAGGTGTATCCAGCTTCTTTCCTGTTAATACAGGAGTGAGGCAAGGGTGCGTCCTTGCCCCATCACTTTTCAACACTTGTATGGACTGGGTATTGGGCAAAGTTGTAGATCAAAGTGATTGTGGAGCATCCCTCGGCAACACCAAGAGCATTGATCTTGTTTTTTGCCGATGACGCAGTAATTTTTGCTGAGTCGCTGGAAGTCCTGGTGATGGCTTCAAGGCGCTGCACGAGGAGGCAAAGCCTTTGGGACTTAAGGTCTCCTGGCTTAAGACCAAGGTCCAGGTGTTTGGAGGCTTACTAGATGAAACAATACAGTCTGTTCATGCGTACGGCGAGGACATTGAGATCTTAGAAAGTTTTACATACCTTGGTAGTGCAGTCCATAATGACGGCGGGTCATGTCAAGAAGTCTTACGGCGGATTGACATAGCCCACGGTGTTATAGACTCGCTCAGCAGGAGTATTTGGCGTTGTCAGTACCTGTGCAGGAGGACACAGATCCGGATATTTAAGTCGCTTGTGATCATTGTCTTACGCTATGGTTGTGAGACATGGACACTAAATAGCGACTTGAAGAGACGAATCGATGCCTTTGGTAATAAGTGTCTTCACAGAATCATGGGGTATCGCTGGGATGATTACGTGTCAAATCAGCGATTGCACCGTGAGACTGAATCGAGGCCTATTACCTGGATATACTGAGATATACTGGATATACTGGATACCTGAGGCTATATGGGCATGTGGCACGCTACCCTGAAACCGATCCCTCCCATCGGTTTGTATCTGTAAGAGACAATCCGGCGTGGAGGAGGCCAAGGGGGCGCCCACAAGGCTCGTGGCTGGGGCAAGTTGATGCTTCTTGTCGAGAGCTGCTTGGTATGGGAAAGGAGCCTGCATGGGAACTCGCGCGTGGTGACCCCCGGGAGTGGCGTCGTAGGGTGGGCGAGGCGACGCGCCCTCCGGCGCAAGCGCCCAATGATTGAGCGTGCGTGCGTGCGTGCGTGCGTGCGTGCGTGCGTGCGTGCGTGCGTGGCGTGCGTGCGTGCGTGCGTGCGTGCGTGCGTGCGTGCGTGCGTGCGTGCGTGCGTGCGTGCGTGCGTGCGTGCGTGCGTGCGTGCGTGCGTGCGTGCGTGCGTGCGTGCGTGCGTGCGTGCGTGCGTGCGTGCGTGCGTGCGTGCGTGCGTGCGTGTGGTGGTGGTGTGTGTGTGTGTGTGGTGGTGGTGGTGGTGTGTGGTGTGTGGTGTGTGTGTGTTGTGTGTGTGTGTGGTGTGTGTGTGTGTGGTGTGTGTGTGCGTGTGTGTGTGTGTGTGTGTGTGGGTGTGTGTGTTGTGTGTGTGTGTGGTGTGTGTGTGTTGGTGACCTTCCCATCAGGGTTGTATTCTACAAGAAGACCATAAGCCAGCGTGGTGCGAAGAGAACCTTGCTTTTGCCCACAAGGCTCGTAGCTGGAAGCAAGTTGTGTTGAGTGTTTTGACGAGAGTTGCTTCTGTTTGGAAGGGAAGCCTGGTGGGCCTCTTCGCGCGAGTTGGGTGACCCTTGGGAATGCGTTTTTGGTTTAGGGTAGGGCGAGGCGATATTATAGTAATTTAATTCGAGAAACCGACGTTTCGACTTCGTCTGTAAGGCTTTTTCTTTATTCAGTCTTTGGCTGCATGGTATGCAATCCCCACCCTGAATGTGTGTAGATGTAAGGACACACTACCAGCTGAACGTCTTGCCCACCCTTACACATTTGGCCATGAGTCTTTCTGTCCTAGTTAATGCAGAATGGTGATCGAGCGAAAAAACTGATGATAAATTAATCAGAAGGTCCATTTTTTCTCAAATAAATTTATTGAGATGAGGAAAAAGAACACTGAGCCCACTGCATGCCTAGAAGGCGCATATGATGTCCATAACAATTCACAGTAATATATACGAAGAAATTGCGTTTGCGGGATGGAGCTTTCCCACCCCACTACACTAAAACCATAATTACCTCATGCAAATTGAGGTCTTCGGTTTGTTAAGATGGATTATATATCTTCTATTTATATTCAGGCATGAAAAGAAAAAAACTCAGAGGATTACAAAGAAAAAATTCAGAGGGTAAAAGATACATTAATGAACAGCATTAAACAGATTTAGCCCAGGTTTCAACAAAACAATGTTTCCCCCTATATTGTTTTTTCTTCAAGTCACTCCATGCGCCTCATTCTAACATGCGTAATAATATCAGTAGCTGTGTGTGTGTGTGGATTGAGGTGCTGTGAAGTTTGAAGTGTGGGGAGGTGTATCCAGCCTCTTTCCTGTTAAATACAGAGTGACGGCAAGGCGTGGTGCGCTCCTTGCCCCATCACTTTTCAACACTTGTATGGACTCGGGTATTGGGCAAAAGTTGAGATCAAATGATGGGGAGCATCCCTCACGGCAAACACCAAGAGCATTGATCAGAGTGGTTTAAGCCACGACTGGATCTAACAGCCAGATAAGATTAGTTGGGACTGTGAGTCACACGAATGAGAAGTTATATATGGATCGCAGTTGGCTTCTGCAAGAAGGCGCTGCACAGGAGCACACTACCTGGCAAAGAGCCTATCAATCATATGAGAGACTCTAAGGTCTCCGAGCTTAAGAACCAAGGTCCAGGTGTGATGTCGGAGGATTACTCATGATGAAACATACCGTCTGTTCATGCGTTACGGCGGGAAATTGAGATCTTAGGAAAAGTTTACATACCTGCGTAGTGCATCCTAATGAAGGCGGGGTTTCATTTCAAGAAGTCTTACGGCGGATAGACATAGCGCCACGGTGTTATAGATCGCTCAGCCGGAGTATTTGGCCGTTGTCAGTACCTGGCAGGAGGGACACAGACCGTGATATTTAAGTCGCTTGGGATCATGTGTCTTCACGCTATGGTTGTGAGACATGGACCTAAATAGCGACTTGAAGAGACGAATCGATCCTTTGGCTAAAAGTGTCTTCACAGGAATCATGGGGTATCGCTGGGATGAGACGTGTCAAATCAGCGATTGCACGTGAGACGGAATCGGGCCTATTACCTGATTATACTGAGATATACTGTGACTATATGGGATACCCTGAGGCTATATGGGCATGTGGCATACGCTATACCCTGAAACCGAACCTTCCCATCGGGTTGTATTCTGTAAGAGACAATCCGGCGTGGAGGAGGCCAAGGGGGCGCCCACAAAGGCTCGTGGCTGAGGCAAGTTGATGCTTATTCGTAGAGAGTGCGTCGGTATGGGAAAGGGAGCCGCATGGGAACTCTGCGCGTGGTGACCCAGGGAGTGGCGGCGTAGGGTGGCGAGGCGACGCGCCCTCCGGCGCAAGTCCCAATGATTGAGCGTGCGTGCGTGCGTGCGTGCGCTGCGTGCGTGCGTGCGTGCGGCGTGCGTGCGTGCTTGCGTGCGTGCGTGCGTGCGTGGCGTGCTGCGTGCGTGCGTGCGTGCGTGCGTGCGTGCTGTGCGTGCGTGCGTGCGTTGCGTGCGTGCGTGCGTGCCGTGCGTGAGTGAACGTGCGTGCCGTGCGTGCGTGCGTGCGTGGCGTGCGTGCGTGCGTGCGTGCGGCGTGCGGGCGTGCAGTGCGATGCGTGCGTGCGTGCGTGTTGCGTGCGTGCGTGCGTGCGTGCGTGCGGGTGCAGTGCGTGCGTAGCGCTGGTGCGTGCGTGCTTGAGTGCGTGTGTGTGGCCCTGTGGGTGTGTGGGTGTGTGTGTGGTGTGTGTCGTGTGTGTGGGTGTGTGTGTGGTTCTGTGTGTGTGTGTTGTGTGTGTTGTGTGTGGGTGTGCCTGTGGTAGTGTGTGTGTGTGGTCGTTGTGTCGTGTGTGTGTGTGGTGTGTGTGGTGGTGTGTGTTGTGTGTGTGTGGTGGTGTGCGTCTCAGTTACGCCTATCCTATACGGGAAATTCGTTTCATCAAACTAGGCTCCAGAAATCGGCAACCAAAAATCGTTGATTGAAATCGGACAAAAATCGTTGATTGAAAAAACGTGGTAGGCATGTCGTCGATGGTTTTATTTTGAAGGGGTGTTTGAGCTAAAAGCTGTCCATAGTATAATGTGGAAGCCACTTTCGACAATCACTGCCACGGGCTTACACCCAACTATATCGCACCGGGACAAGGAATACGTTCATGTTCTTTCACATCCACCAGACGTGTGAGTAAACAAAATCACACCCGATTCCCACTATAATACCTATATTACAAAGGGTAGGAGCCAAATAGATTTAGGATCGCACGTGTTGATACCTATCTTGCCTCGAGTGAGCTCCAAAAACCCGCTCGGGGGGTGCCGGCGCGCGTCGACCCGGGGATCTGCCGCCTATGGGACGTGGGGGGTGCGCTTCGCGGCGTACTGCTCCGCGGCGGGCTGGACGGGTCGCGGGCGTGGGGGCGGGCTGTCGGGGGTGCATTTCGGTTCGGCGCGCGTGCTTGGGGGGGGCGGGGCGTGATGGCCTGTCTCCTGGCGCGCTTCTAGGGTTTCTCTCGTCGTGAGGGCTCCGCCCGCACGGGGGGTCCCCGGCGTGGGCTCTGTCTGGGGGGCGCTGGTACTCGCGCCGGTCCCTGGGGCCTGAGGCCGCCTCTCTCTCTCTCTATGGTCAGCCTAGCACTCCCTGTCTCTGGTCGTCGTCTGGTCGTCTCGCTCTCTCGCTCTCTCTGCTCTGCTCTCCAGTCTCGTGCTCTCTGCTCTCTCTCTCTCTGGGGGATTCTCTTCTGAGATCGTGATCTCGTCTTTCCTGCCTCCTGGCTCTTCTGCTCTCGTACTGCGCTCTCTAGCAGGATACTCTTCCCTCCGCGTCCTCAGGGAGGCTACGCTCTCACGCGCAGTCTTTCCGCGCCTCCTCTACTGGGTGGGGGGTGGCGTGCTCCTGGCTACGCGCGTATCTCATCTCTCATCGTCTTGTCTCTGCATTAAGCAGACTCATCACTCTGCTCTCCTCTCACTTCTCCTCTCTGCCGTCATCTCTGAACATGCCTCGCTACTCGGCTCACTGGACTCTCTGTCGATATCACTCTTCCCTCTCTCTCTCTGCGTCTGTCTCTTATCTCTTCTTCTCTGTACGACGACTGCAACTATTGGTTGTCTCACTAACTACTCTCTCTGTGTCATCTCTCTATCACTACCAAATATATGATTCAATTTGTTAGGCAAATTAAAAATACAATAAAGAAATAGAATTGTAAACATTATGTAACTAATGTTAATTAAATTGAAGCGACCTTCCCAGTGAGTCTCAGATAAAGGTGACAGAAAGGGAGTAACAGAAACAAAGAGTATTGAAGAGTTTCATAGAGTTGATTATTAGGATCGGAAAAAGGTATCATATTTAGGGAAATCATAACTAATTGTAATCAACCAAACTACAGGAGATGGTAGTGTCGCCTGTACTGTTGACGGCAACGCACACCTTTGATGAGGGTATATGTTTGACAGTATCCACGGCAAGCATATAGAGATGACGGTGGACAGTTTCAGCCGGGTGTCTGAGGCAACAACGTAAACACCTCGTACCCCTCTGCTCCAGAATGTACACACAGTATGTGTGTGTCATCATATGCGAGCAGCAAGTGACCAGATAGCTGACGCGACAGAGCACCAGAGAGTCTGAGAGACATGGACCGACGGAACACTGTGAGATTCCGGCCAAACCCTCGAGTATTGCTGCAATACTGGCCGGACAGAAGGGAAGGAAGACAGCGGGCACTGGTCACAGAGCTGTTCCAGCCCAGTTCGAAAGACCTTAGGTTCCTTGGGCCGTCGGAACACGTGGATCTTGTCAACCGCCCTCACAGTGTACAGATATACTTGTAATTATATTGTAAATATATATATGTACAGATATACTTGTAATTATTGTCTTGAGTACTTAAATATTAACAAGCCTTAAAAAAACCCGCTCGCCCACTGATTTATTTAACTACCATTGGAAGTGGTCTGGCTAGGAAGTGAGATACTCCTACCCTTCAAGAATACACTTGAAGAGAGAGTCCAACCCCTAATCAGTGGCACCAAACAACTTGGTAAGCTATTCATTACTTGGTGTTATGAGACCCCTGTACATGTAATAAAGACAACACAGCAAAAAGGAGGGTAACAGAATAAATATCGATGTGGCAAAAGCGACAGGCCAATCATTGGTAACATTTCATAGCCAAAATAGAAAATTCAGAGAACATGAATTTGGCAGAGGACATGCGTGACCCACATTGGAGAATATATAGATATCATTAGGGGACCACTGGTAACACTAGGGAGAAGGACCTTGGGAACTGGTTGTAAAGTATCAGACTAAAAATAAAGAATCCCTTAAAAAATAGACATTAATGCAGAGAAATGAGGTTTTGGTGAGTGTGTATTGCACAATGAAATTTTTGAAAACATGCGGTAATATTTCTTACTTAATCTTCGATGGATAACTATATGATGGATCTCAAACCCCAGCTTTTTTGTGCAATGAAAATGATACTTTGTGGGTATATGAATAAGATGCAGCTAAAGTTTAAGCATTAAAATTTGATCTATTATTTCATACTGCATTGCAATTCAAGCATTGTATATGGACTGTATGTCTTAGAATACTACCGTACATATTGCACCCGGTATAAGTGCAGTTTAAACCAAGACACGATCGGTGGTTTCTGGTATTATGAAGCGTTTTATTATCATCAGAAAGGAGTGATTCTAACCCAGACAAAAGCTGCAGGAAATGAAAAAAAACCATCTACGCACCGGGGGTACTGGGGGGTCGGGAAACTCTCCCACCAGTGAGGGTATAGGTTACGTATCAATGTCGAGGTTAGGTCTAGTTCACAGCAGGGGGGTCAGGGGGACTGACCCCGAGTTGTCAGGAGAGTGTGGTCAATAGGGAGAATGGTTTGAAACAAACATATCTACCTTATTGAGAGTCATTACGAAATAAATCATAATAAGCGAATGAAATAGTTAACGAATTTCCTAGCCTAGGAACTTCTTAATCAATAGGCTGCATGGATTTCCTTAATCCATCGGTTATCATATACTTTATACTAACTAAAGAGTAAATAGAGTGAAGTGAACACTAGGAGACCTAGGAATCGACTCAGTATCAAGTAGTTAGGTGCAGAGACGAATAGGGCGATTCTTGAGATAAGACAAAAGGAGAGAGAGAAAAAACATATGGAGCGGGATGAAAAGTGTGTTAACGTATACGTATTACAGGACTACCACGTAGTATATGTCTATAGTGACCAGCTTCTTGTTGCTCTTTATTTTCTGGTGTATTAGATTGTCGGACAACGAAAAATGCAACATACAGACTGACGCAAAAACAGATGAAACGCGAGAAGTGTCCATCCAAGAACGACTGACTTGATTTGACCACAATTTCTTTTTTTTTATGGTTTGCAGGATCTGTAGAGCTTAAAAACCCTTTCCAGCCTATTGTGACATCCGACATGCAAGCAAGCACGGCATGACACTGTTTATAAGAAGCAAGAAAAAAGTAGAATGAGAACCTCCGAGGGTCTAAGATGTGAAACGGAGAGGACCCAGGGAGGCAAGATTGGCTCCCAGTAGAGTTAACATAGAGACCAAGGGTGGCATTACCCTCCTTATAGAGCGAACCTAATTCCCACTATTCAACTAAAGATAAGCAACATACTTCCGCCTGGTGGCGGAGTGGTTCAGACATCTGGGGTGGTGAAGCTCGAGGTACACGGTATTGAGTCCCCCGGGGGCAAACTCTTTCGGCCGCTTTATTTAACGCCGGTGGCGGAAATGATTGGAGAACCTGGTAGTGGTGAGCACAGGTTCCATGGTTCAATGTGCCGCCAGGAGCACAATGGCGCGTACGTCGAGCGGCCGAAGATACCCACATAAAAAAGCCCACCTGCTACCATCAACCTTCCCTTCGACTGCGAGTAATACAAGTGCGGCGGAAAGAAATAAGGGTCAGGAGAGCTAAAAACCAAAACCATCACAGGTGTCACTATAAAAAACCAGCATGCGACACCCGGGCGAGGGCTAACCATTTCATCCCCTCCGTAATATGTAGGGCCCAACCACCAGAGCACTCAAGGAAAGAAGATAAAAACGATAGGGATAATAGTTTACAGGCGATACATTCAAACAAGCTTCAACTTCAAACTTCAACTTCAAGCTTCAACTTCAAAAAGAAAAACAAAAATACCTCCTGAACCACGATGCACTGTTATTATTATGCATTTTTAGGGTACTCTTTTATTTGGTAAGTAAGCGAATGGTAAGGTGAATGGATATTATGGCAAAATAAAAAGCATTGTGGTGGGCAAGATGGGCCTATTTCTTGTGATACTGATACCTAGAGGTGAAGTTTATGGTTATTGGATATTTGGGTTTTATCTAGAGGTGTTTTTGTAACGTATCTGTATCACCTGACTGTATGTTCAGTATGGCAGTGTGTGGCATGAGGAAGCGCTCGCGTAACTTAGTCTCATGAAAAACAAAATTTATCGTGACTAAACGATGAAATAGACAAGTTGTGCGATAGTGCATGTGACTTGCTTGGGACTGGGACACCTTGACACGCTTTAGGGTAGTGTGGTCACGCCTCCATTAGATGATGGAGGTGTGTTCACTTATCGATTGTATCATCCTTTCAAAAAACTTCGTCCTGCTGATGAACGACGGCCAGCAATTGTCACAGTTTTGCCAACAAGGGCAGGCGTCCTGAAACAGAACCTCACGAAGCGTTTGACATGCTCACCTCTCTATGATATTTCTGCTGTTATGTGTTATGCATTAAATACAATAGTTTTTCTTGTTTGTGAAATTCACACAGCGCTATAGAAGAGAAACAGGTAAGTAGACGAGGTGCCAAGGATCTGCCTATTATGACACACAGGAGCCCAGACATAATCTGTGGGAGCCGCGCTGAGACGTCTGTGCCATCCTGCCTTCCTTTCGACAAGCACGTTACCACGACAGATCTTATCACCTTTAAGTTAGCCTACCTACTCCAGACATAAAAATAAGGTTCGAGACCAATGTTGATCTCAGAGTGTAAACCACCAAAAATAACGAAGAAGCACAGGAAAACTGTTCATTAAGAGAGAGAATGATCATCAAAACCGTTAATCTTCCTGCGAATTTATGTCCCATCTTTTCCTATATTTCCCTTGATTTTGTCTCATGGCAGAATGGTCTCTCTGCCTTGTGACAGGGTTAGTTGTGTCCGTGATTGTCCGTGTCCGTCACAGAAAGGACCTCCCACCAACTCTTGGGCACCAATGAATGGATCACCTCCCGCCATTCACATAAGATTAATTATACCGAAAATACATGTTATAGCGGACTTTAACAAGCTCAAAAGGATGCACACCATAAGAAGAGATAATCTACAACCACAACAACAACAATTTGCCACCTACATACAAATGATAAACCACAAACTCCGTCAAGTTTTCCAGGTCAAACGTCAGATGCAATACACATCACTGAAATTTAATGTTGCACCAAATACCTACATGAGTTGCATCGCTGCTTTAAAACGTAATATTGCCAGCTAAGGAGAGCACTGCACTCTCGCTCCTTCGCGTGAAATAGAAACAAATAGTACAGAGGCACTAATGATTAATAAAGGACTTCATAATTATTCCACTTAATTATTTGAGCCTTAAAGCTAATTAAATTATGGTAAACATTAATTAAAAGCCTACAGTTTACATAATGATTTATTACTACTTCCATTATTATTATTATCATCATTTTTACATCACAACTCAAAACTATATACAACGTCATCTATCAATATCAGGAATTATTATTATCACAATTTGTATCATTATTGTCCAAGATATTAAATTAATTTTTTATTTGTTCTTCTTCCTCCTATTCCGTCTCTTCATCTTCATCATCATCATCATTACATCTATCATCATCATTAATCACCTCCTCATTTTCATCACACCTATCATTAAGAACATAAGAACATAACAAAATAAGAACGCTACAAGAGGCCGTGAGGCCTACACGTTCCTGTTACCCAACACTACCTACATCCACCTTTCATCCCCATCCATGAACCTATTCAGCCCCCTTTTAAAGCTCCCTAATGACTCTGCACTAACTACCTGTCTACTGAGTCCATTCCAATCATTCACCACCCTATTTGTGAACCAGTTTTTCCATATCTCTTTTTTAAATCCATGCTTTTCCAGCTTGAATCCATTACTTCTTGTTCTACCCTGGCTAATAGCCGTAAGAACTTTTCCTAACTATCCTTTATTAAATCCCTTTATCCACTTAAAAACTTCTATCATATCGCCCCTTACTCTGCGTCTCTCGAGTGAGTGTAACTTTAATAGCTTCAATCTCTTCTCATAAACTAAAGTTACGCATCCCTTGTATGATTTTGGTCATCCTTCTCTGCACTGATTCTAAAAAAGGCTATATCCATCCTGTAATATGGAGACCAAAACTTAACCTCATAGTCTAGGTGAGGTCAGACTAGAGCCAGAAAAACTTAGAATAACTTCCGCACTTCTACTTTAACACTTCTGGTAATGAATCCTAACACTCTATTTACTCTATTTATAGCCTCAATACATTATTTCCTAGGTCGGAGGACTGGGCTCACCCTCACTCTGAAATCTTTTTCATCTTCTGATCTTTTCAGCGATACATTGCGTATTG
>JACEEZ010004925.1:275718-283218 GCA_016584305.1 Chionoecetes opilio | reverse complement strand
ATCCCAAACTTCATTAGGAATCAACACAAACCTCGACCCGCACCAGGCAGAGCAGGTCCTGATTCCACCTCGTCATCGCAAAACCTTTCTTAACGAAGAGACAGATTTTTAGTACATTCATCATTAACAAAACTGTACGAGATAGATCGATTCAAAATGGAAAATAGCAATAATATTAAAGTGAACCGAATAATTCATTATAACGACACATATAACAACAGAATACGCATTGAATATCCTTCCGTCGTCGATATACAGCATAAAAGTATATTATACTATTGAAATTTAATACTGAAAAAAAATCTATGGTTTATGTAGGCATGTAACTATGTATGTAATATAAATGTGATCTTACCAATGTTATGTTTTCCCCATCACCTAACAAGATTTATTAATTCAACACAGAATGAAAGTCACTAAATATTTCGTCATTTTCATAAAATATATTATACAAACTTTGTAATCAACAACAATAATAATGACATAAAGGCAATACATTACTATTCATGGAAACGATAATGAAATAATTAATCACAACTTAATTAAAAAGATAATTGGTTTTACAAAATATACTTTCCGATATCTAATGTCTCGCACACACAAAAGCACAATCATTATGCAAATCACAAAAAAAGGAGCTTAATCCCCTTATCTATATTACAGTACTTCATCAGCTATCCAAACCGAAGACTAAACTAAACGTGATTGAGACGAAGCCATGTCGACTTAAAAATAATAAATAAAGAAACAAAACAAGACACTCCCACACGCATGTCTTCCGTGAAAATTTGTGACGCCCACCACTGCCATCACTCACATGTCAATAGTTACAGCAGTTGCTCTCATTATTCTTTTTCTATAACTCTATACTGTGTGTTTGAGGTGGGGAGGTAGCAGCCTTTAAGTCCTTCCTCTCCCCAAACGCCCTATCCTCCCCTCGCCCCCTCCAAGGCACAAAACGAATTCGTTTTATTTTTGTCGTCAGGAAACGAATTGTTTACTCCACAAAAAGTAAACAAATCACATTTTCCCTTCATACACCTAGTCATCATAGTGAGTTTTTGTATTTATCACGTACACTCTCTCTCTCTCTCTCTCTCTCTCTCCTCTCTCTCTCTCTCTCTCTTCTCTCTCTCTCTCTCTCTCTCTCTCTCTCTCTCTCTCTCTCTCTCTCTCTCTCTCTCTCTCTCTCTCTCTTTCACTTTTTTTCTCCTCCTTTCGTGAGCACAAGGACATTGCAATTTCCGGTAAATATGAAATGACGACGTGGGAGAGCACAGGAGGAAAAGAGAGAGAGAGAGAGAGAGAGAGAGAGAGAGAGAGAGAGAGAGAGGAGAGAGAGAGGAGAGAGAGGAGAGAGGAGAGGAGAGAGAGAGAGGAGAGAGAGAGAAGAGAGAGAGAGAGAGAGAAGGAGAGAGAGAGAGGAGAGAGAGAAGAAAAAGAAAAAGGAAAATTGTCCAATGATAAGCCATAAACCTCGCGCATAAAACAAGAATACTCTTGAAAGAAAGATATATGTCTGTGCACGTGTGCGTGAGCATGTGTGTGTGTGTGTGCGTATGTGCGTACGTGCGTGCGTGCGTGCGTATATGTGTGTGTGTTGTGTGTGTGTGTGTGTGTGTGTGTGTGTGTGTGTGTGTGTGTGTGTGTGTGTGTGTGTGTGTTTTGTGTGTGTGTGTGTGTGTGTGTGTGGTCATTCACCCATGGTCTTGTCCACGTGAGTCAGACTCGCGATCGCAAGTTTCACCCTCCCGGTGCGAGTTTGGAGCTCATTATTACCGATCTTTGGGTAATGCTGGAACCTCACACAACACGAACTCCTATCCCCTTGCTCAAGGGGGATGGGGAGGTGTAAAGTGTGTGTGTGTGTGTGTGTGTGTGTGTGTGTGTGTGTGTGTGTTATTTGTTCATTTTCCGTTCGAGCCTATGGCGCCTGTAGGCTATTTTTTCTTTTGCGGGCTCAGGTGGTTGACCCTGCACATTCTGTAGAGTCGTGATGTCGGTCGCTCTCGCCCGTTGGTGGCGCAGGCTGAATTTTTATTGTGACACCTGTGGTCTTTGGTGAAGATCCCGTGATTTGTGATGTTCGAATCCTCAGTCAGGCTCATGCTGCCACCTGGTGTTTCCTCCGTCCCACTCGCAATCGAAACAACAGGTATACCTGCATGCGGGTTTCTTCAGCCACTCAACGATGGAATTGACAGCTGCTCCTTGGTGGGACTTGAACTTGGGACCTTCTGCTCCCCTACCAGTCTCGTTGACGCATTAACGAAGGTGGAGTTTTAGTGACACTGCCGCCAGGCAGATGGCGGCACGTCATCGGGCCGCAGTTGGACGCCATTCACAAACTCTGGCACGACTATCCAAGAGGTGCACTTTGTTTTCTTGCACCCGCATTTCACAAGGTGAGGGACAGCGTCTGGCGCAGGCGGTTCCTTGGCTGTGACTGGTATAAGTCTGCCTTCCTCTATCATCCAACCATATTCTGTCGGAGATGGTATATTTGGGTTAGGCACGTTGTCATTATGCCAAACAATGGCCTGCAGATGAACCCAGGAAATTGTTTCATGGCATGCTCCTCGAGTCGGTGGTAACCTTTGAGCTTCAAGCTGTTTCTTTGTGAAAAGCCTCCATCTCAAATCACCAACATCTGTGACAGTAGTCCAAGGCTCATACATTTGGCACAAATGACTCGATGGCATTCATATCGTCATCTGTCAGATCGCTGGAAGCGCCCAGTCCACTGAAAGCAGTCATCACTGTTGAAGGACATCTGTTCAAAGCCTGCCAACAGGTTAGTTTCCCCTTCCCAGCAAAGTGCCCGGTCTGGTCTGCCCCAGAGAACGTATGGAAACCTAGCAATGCAGCAGCCTTCGCTTATCCAAGCTCATTCACTATTGGCTTCAGGGAAATGTGTCGCTTCTTGTTTGCTACACCTATGACGAAATATGTCTCTTTGCAAAGCTGACGATATCGTCGAATCAAAAGAATGAACACGTCCACATCAGGTGACTGGATGTAGAGTTGTGTTGCTTCTCGTCGAACAGTGTCGAGACTGTGGAAGATTATTCTGGTATCAGCTTCTTCCTGGGAGCTGTGTAAATGTTGCACATTTATCTCATTGGTATAGACCTCTTGCCGTGAAGTCATGATAAAGGTCTTGTCTTTTTCCTCGAACATGCGGTGAGCTTCCCTGGCCAGGTAAACAGTAAGTTCATATTTCGTGCTGATAGAGGAAATAAACTGTTTGACTGACACTTTTCCGACTGGAGTTCAGTCTGCTACATGGTATGCTGTTGGCGGCCTGGTATTTTGTCGTTGCTCCCTTTTAGCTGCTTTTAATGACGTAGCAAGGTCATAGCATTCAAATAGCAGATGGATTTCGTCATAGAATTCGATTTTCTTGTCCAGTATAGTGCAAAAGTGTTGTGCCCACTGTGCACATGGCGTGACCCATTGTGGTTTTCCCATTTTATGTACAAGTGCCATTCCGTCAATAACTGTCACCTTGGAAGATAACGGGTCACCATTGTCAACTCCCATAGGTTGTTGTGTTCCTTCTCTCATCTTCTCGCCCGTGCGAGAAGAGGAGAGAAGGAGCACAGCAGCTGCTCCAGCATTGCCCTTGAGATTGCTCTTGTTTGTGCAAGGAAGGAGTGTCCCAGTTACAGCAAACAGCGACCGAAGTAGCGCCGTGAATTTGTACCTGCCGATAACTTCCTTCAAGTTGATTTATGAGCGTGACCGAGCTACAATCAGCAGGCGAGCAAACATGGATCTGTCATCTTTCAGCTCAATCACTTGGTCAGCAGGCTTATGTTCCACAGTTTTCCTAGTACTGTGGTCCACAACTTCAGTTGAATCTTTGTCATTTGAGCCCAGATGTTGACTTCATCCTTGTTGATCCGTTCCTCAACGAATGTAACATATCTTTGTTGACCTCTATCGTCTTGGCTGCACGCGGCATTCTGTACTTGCCCTGGCATCACCATTTTCGTGATTACGTTTGTCAATTGGTCATCATCATCAGTCATGGAATCCATTGTTGACCTAATCACGTCTTTCAGTCGACCTATGTTGTCTTCCTGTCTTTGCCAAACACCCTTTGACAGATCGTGGTGTACTTCTCTTGTAGCAGTTGGTGTTCCAGCCATCTGATGTGCTTCTTCCGCGAGCCTACTCAGTTATGGTGCTGTGAGGAAGAACTGTCCCGAGCGCTGGCATAAATATTAAATTATTTATATAAATTAATGCATTACATGCCTACTGTAACTGTTTACTAAGGCATTGTATTAAGGCCGAGTCTAGTGAACCGTCACGTAGCACTATCTTGAAAACCTAGAAAACCATCCCGTACCCCTATCCTGAAAGCTTAGTGAACCGTCACATACCACTAAAGCCTAAAGAGCTGTCACGTATCCTATCTTCAAAGCCAGGTGAACCATCACTTACCCCTATCTTCAAAGCCAGGTGAACTGTCACTTACCCCTATCTTCAAAGCCTAGTGAACCGTCACTTACCCCTATCTTCAAAGCCAGGCGAACCGTCACTTACCCCTATTTTCAAAGCCTAGTGAACCGTCACGTATGTTAAAGGTATATATGTGACGGATCACTAGACACTTCGTATTATTTAAATAAACAAGACTGGCGTTAGCAACAATATAGTTATGCACACTCAATATATCCATTACAATGGATGCCTCCAGGTAAAAAAGACATATTTATGGGCGCAATGTGATCCTGATCATTAAAGCATATTTTATGCCATATATGAAAAATGGCAACATGTTTTTTCTACTCCATATGGATGCTAAGAATACATTTAATGTGGTTGCCAGAAATTAACACGCAAAAAATAAGGGAAATTATATCCGCCCATAGGCCCCCCCACTACTGGGGCGAACACATTATCCGGCTAGCTCAGGAGTACCCCGGCGTTAGGGTGTCGGTGCCCCCGACACAGAGTCCCGCATCATAACAAACGTGGGCCTGACCGCCAAGGTATTTGGTGCCGAGGCCTGCATCAAGACCCGCTTGCAGGCTATGGAGCGAAGGCGACAGATCATGAAAAAATGAAGACAACTGTTTAGAAAGGCGTCGGACAAGGAGGGTGAAACTGGCGATCGTGAGCCAGCTCACGTGGACAAGACCATGGGTGAATGACACACACCCGCACACCCGTTCTCTCTCTCTCTCTCTCTCTCTCTCTCTCTCTCTCTCTCTCTCTCTCTCTCTCTCTCTCTCTCTCTCTCTCTCTCTCTCTCTCTCTCTCTTCTCTCTCTCTCTCTCCTCTCTCTCTCTCTCTCCTCTCTCTCTCTCTCTCTCTCTCTCTCTCTCTCTCTCTCTCTCTCTCTCTCTCTCTCTCTCTCTCTCTCTCTCTCTCTCTCTCTCTCTCTCTCTCTCTCTCTCTCTCTCCTCTCTCTCTCTCTCTCGCTCTCTCTCTCTCTCTCTCTCTCTCTCTCTCTCTCTCTCTCTCTCTCTCTCTCTCTCTCTCTCTCTCTCTCTCTCTCTCTCTCTCTCTCTCTCTCTCTCTCTCTCTCTCTCTCTCTCTCTCTTTACAGGTACTCAATAGTGGTTAGCACGATCGGTTCACAACTGAGAAATCTCAGTTTCGATCCCCGAGCGGAGCGGAGAAAGATGGGCAGTCTCCTTAAACCCGGAGCCTCTGTCCATCCATCATTGAATGGGTACCGGGTGTTGGGCAGGGGTTTGTGTCCCGCCTCCCGGAGTTTTGGCTTCGGCCAGCACTAAGCACTAAGGAAGCAAATTAAAATGTAGATACGGAGACGGGGCCATACGAGTGTAGCTCAGCCCCTGAAAAATATAACCAGGCAAATACAACTAGGTAAATACACACAAACACACAACACACACACACACACACACACACACACACACACACACACACACACACACACACACACACACACACACACACACACACACACACACACACACACACACACACACACACACACACACACACACAACCTCAGAAACAGGCTTAGCGTGGTGGAGAAGTACGGTCACACATTCAATTGACGAGTATGATTTATCTCGTCATTCAACGCGGCAAAATCAGTACCAGCAGACATATAACATATACATACGCGGGTGGTGATCTTACGTCTTTGACACTTTAGTAATTCGTGTTTTCAATTTAGTGTCTAGCTTGAAGATGAAGGGTCAGGTCAGTCTGATGGATGTATGAGTATTGTAGTGGGTAAAGAAGATTTTGTATGCAGTGTTTGTTTACGTTGTAGATCTCTAATTTGTTATAGTCTTGAGGTATTTTTTATCTTATCCGTCTTCTAATATATAGGCAGTCGGCAGTCTACAGGAGTAAATGTTTGACTTATTTGTGTTGTAGAAAGCAGACGGTCTTCAAACTGAGATGGTGGTTCTGTTTGGAGTGATGGTGATGAGTGACAACAGGAGTATCGCAAGGTTATCATTATGTAGCATTTCTTGATAGGGTTGGAGTTTGCGGTAGTTTTCTATGCAGATATTCATGACATGGGTTAGAATTTGTGCTTATCTTTATGTAAATTTAATCCAACATAGTTGGAATTTTTTTTCTTTAACATTTCTTGACATTATTGTAGTTTAGAGTCATTTTATATCCATCCATAACATATATGATACTTGTTATAGATGTGTGTTAAACTTGTTTTAGATGTGTGTTAAATTTCACTTGATTGCTTTCTTCTTTGTTATCAGTGTTCGGGTATTTCTGATCGATTGGCAAGTCATGTTAATGTGTTCTGCAGTAGCAGTAGTAGTAGTGGTGGTATAAGTAAAAGAAGTAGTAGTAGTAGTAGGGGTAGAAGTAGAAAAAGTAGTAGTAGTAGTGGTAGAGATAGAAGAAGTAATAGTAGTAGTAGTGGTGGTAGTAGTAGTAATATAGTAGACATCAAAGTAATAGTATATGATGAAACCAATGGTAGTAGTAGCATGTAGTAGCATGAAAATAGTGGTAAAAGTGGAAATGGTAAATGCAGTAGTAATGTTATTATTATTAGCATTATTATTATAATTATTATTATTATTATTATTATTATTATTATTAGTAGTAGTAGTAGTAGTAGTAGTAGTAGTAGTAGTAGTAGTAGTAGTAGTAGTAGTCATAGTAGTAGTGTATGATAAAAATAATGGTAGTAGTAGCATGAAAATAGTGGTAAAACCAGTAGTAATGTTAGAAGTAGTAGTAGTAGTAGTAGTAGTAGTAGTAGTAGTAGTAGTAGTAGTAGTAGTAGTAGTAGTAGTAGTATGTAGGAGGTGGTGGCCTAGTGGTTAGCGTCTTGGAGTTGTGAGCTCGATGTCCCGAGTTCGAATCCTGCCGGGGGCAGCTCTCTCGACCTTCTTTAATGCGGTCGACAAGAGCCTGGTAGGTGAGCAGAAGGTCCCGAGTTCAAGTCCCACCAAGGATCAACTGTCAAATCCATCGTCGAGTGGCCGAAGAAACCCGCATACATGTTCTTTCGACTGCGACTACAAA
>JACEEZ010004925.1:263218-268218 GCA_016584305.1 Chionoecetes opilio | reverse complement strand
AAACACACCTTCCAGCACCCTTCAGTCAACCACACCTTCCAGCACCCTTCAGTCAACACACCTTCCACCTTTCAGTCAACACACCTTCTAGCACCTTTCAGTCAACACACCTTCCAGCACCTTCAATCAAACACACCTTCCAGCACCCTTCAGTCAACACACCTTCCAGCACCTTTCAGTCAACACACTTCCAGCACCCTTCAGTCAAACACACCTTCCAGCACCCTTCAGTCAACCACCTTCCAGCACCTTTCAGTCAACACACCTTCCAGGACCCTTCAGTCAAACACCTTCCAGCACCTTTCAGTCAACACACCTTCCAGCACCCTTCAGTCACACACTTCCAGCATCTTTCAGTCAAACACACCTTCCAGCACCCTTCAGTCAACACACCTTCCAGCACTTCAGTCAACACACCTTCCAGCACCCTTCAGTCAACACACCTCCAGCACCTTTCAGTCAACACACCTTCCAGCACCCTTCAGTCAACACACCTTCCAGCACCTTTCAGTCAACACACCTTCCAGCACCTTTCAGTCAACACACCTTCCAGCACCTTTCAGTCAACACACCTTCCAGCACCTTTCAGTCAACACACTTCTAGCACCTTTCAGTCAACACACCTTCCAGCACCTTCAGTCAACACACTTCCAGCACCTTTCAGTCAACACACCTTCCAGCACCCTTCAGTCACACACCTTCCAGCACGTTCAGTCAACACACCTTCCAGCACCCTTCAGTCAACACACCTTCCAGCACCCTTCAGTCAACACACCTTCCAGCACCTTTCAGTCAACACACCTTCCAGCACCTTTCAGTCAACACACCTTCCAGCACCCTTCACTCAACACACATTCCAGCACCCTTCAGTCAACACACCTTCCAGCACCTTTCAGTCAACACACCTTCCAGCACCCTTCAGTCAACACACCTTCCAGCACCCTTCACTCAACACACCTTCCAGCACCCTTCAGTCAACACACCTTCCAGCACCCTTCAGTCAACACACTTCCAGCACCTTTCAGTCAACCAACCTTCCAGCACCTTTCAGTCAAACACACCTTCTAGCACCCTGCAGTCAACACACCTTCCAGCACCTTTCAGTCAACACACCTTCCAGCACCTTTCAGTCAACACACCTTCCAGCACCTTTCAGTCAACACACCTTCCAGCACCTTTCAGTCAACACACCTTCCAGCACCTTTCAGTCAACACACCTTCCAGCACCTTTCAGTCAACACACCTTCCAGCACCCTTCAGTCAACACACCTTCCAGCACCTTTCAGTCAACACACTTCCAGCACCCTTCAGTCAACACACCTTCCAGCACCCTTCAGTCAACACACCTTCCAGCACCTTTCAGTCAACACACCTTCCAGCACCCTTCAGTCAACACACCTTCCAGCACCTTTCAGTCAACACACCTTCCAGCACCCTTCAGTCAACACACCTTCCAGCATCTTTCAGTCAACACACCTTCCAGCACCCTTCAGTCAACACACCTTCCAGCACCTTTCAGTCAACACACCTTCCAGCACCCTTCAGTCAACACACCTTCCAGCACCTTTCAGTCAACACACCTTCCAGCACCCTTCAGTCAACACACCTTCCAGCACCTTTCAGTCAACACACCTTCCAGCACCTTTCAGTCAACACACCTTCCAGCACTTTTCAGTCAACACACCTTCCCACCTTTTCAGTCACACACCTTCTAGCACCTTTCAGTCAACACACCTTCCAGCACCTTTCAGTCAACACACCTTCCAGCACCTTTCAGTCAACACACCTTCCAGCACCCTTCACTCAACACACATTCCAGCACCCTTTCAGTCAACACACCTTCCAGCACCTTTCAGTCAACACACCTTCCAGCACCCTTCAGTCAACACACCTTCCAGCACCCTTCAGTCAACACACCTTCCAGCACCCTTCAGTCAACACACCTTCCAGCACCCTTCAGTCAACACACCTTCCAGCACCTTTCAGTCAACACACCTTCCAGCACCTTTCAGTCAACACACCTTCTAGCACCCTTCAGTCAACACACCTTCCAGCACCTTTCAGTCAACACACCTTCCAGCACCTTTAAGTCAACACACCTTCCAGCACCTTTCAGTCAACACACCTTCCAGCACCTTTCAGTCAACACACCTTCCAGCACCTTTCAGTCAACACACCTTCCAGCACCTTTCAGTCAACACACCTTCCAGCACCCTTCAGTCAACACACCTTCCAGCACCTTTCAGTCAACACACCTTCCAGCACCCTTCAGTCAACACACCTTCCAGCACCTTTCAGTCAACACACCTTCCAGCACCCTTCAGTCAACACACCTTCCAGCACCTTTCAGTCAACACACCTTCCAGCACCCTTCAGTCAACACACCTTCCAGCACCCTTCAGTCAACACACCTTCCAGCACCTTTCAGTCAACACACCTTCCAGCACCCTTCAGTGAGCCTCACCCTAACTACCCTATCTTCAGTCATTAACACAAGCCTATCAGTACCTCAAAGTGCTCGTCGTCCACTGCCTTCTCCTCGCAAGCCTTCTATGGAACCTTCCTCACATGCATCGACGTATTTGGGTTATTGTCTCCCGTTACCAGTCCAATTCGTCCTCAACTCCATCCTGGTATTGATTGCCAAAAAAGGGCAAACGGTAAAGCATCTGCATCCAGCTTACTATTAAGACTTGCCTTGCAATGATGGAACTATTTAGGTGCATCATATCAGTGGGGGAATTAAGATGAGTCTCTTCTACATACTGAAGAATACAATTTTCATGAAGTATTTTGTCGATTGTAATTAATTTTCTCGAGTTCCTGTTTCTCTTATGATTAATTAAATGGTTGGGAGCATTGGTATCAAATAAATAAAATGTGATTAAAAGTATTGGATTAGGGAAGAACATAATTTAATATATGAATACATTATTGGTAGGTTATACGTAAGTGGAATTTTAAATAATTTGAATGCTTATATATTTAAATTGAAATATTTAACGTATAATATAGAATAATAAAATAATATATAAAAATTATGAATGAATATATAATATATATATATATTTTAAAATTAATTAAAAATTTTAATAAAAGATTATATATATATATATAAAATGATATATAATTTTATAAAATAAAAAATTATATAAATATATAAAAAAAATTTTATAATAAATAAATAATAATTTATAATAAAAAATGTAATGCATATATAATAATTTTAAAATATGATAGCTTAATATTATAATATATAAAACTAATTTTAAATTTTTATATTATTTCTATATATAATTTTATATATATATATATATAATAATTTTTATATATAAATACTATAATATATTTTTAAAATATATATATTATAATTAAGAGGAGAGAGGAGAGAGAGAGAGAGAGAGGAGGAAGAGAGAGAGAGGAGAGAGAGGGGAGAGAGAGAGGAGAGATGGGAGAGAGAGAGAGAGAGGAAAAGGGGAGGAGAGAAGAAGAAGAGGGGAAAAGGGGGAGAGAGAGAAGAGAGAAGAGAGAGAGAGAAGGGAAAGAGAAGGGGAGAGGGGGGGAGAGAGGGGGAGAGGGAGAGGAGAAGAGAGAGAGAGAAGAGAGGAGAGAGAGAAGAAGAGAGAGAGAGAGATGAGAGGAGAGAGAGAGAGATGAGGAGAGGAGAGAGAAGCGAGAGAGAGAGAGCGAGAGGAGACGAGAGGAAAGGAGAGAGGACGAGAGGAGAGGAGAGAGATGAGAGGGGAGAGAGAGAGAGTGGGGAAGACGAGAGAGAGAGAGAGAGAAGGCACAAGCAGCTTACCTCGTCAGTTTCTAGCCTAGACAAGGATAGGGCGAGGGGAGAGGAGGGAGGGAGGGAGGGAATGAGGAGGGAGGGAGGGAGGGAGGGAGGGAGGAGGGAAGGATGAAGTGGGGAGGGTAGGATGGAGGGAGTGGGGAAGGAGGGAGAGAATGGGTACAGGTTAGCTGGCTTACATGATATAGAAAAAGAAGTTAAACTTTAATCATGTTTCCTTTTAATTATGAAAATGGCGACATTTTTGTCTCTACCACAGCTGCAAGACCTACTTCCTGTTTACTATCATTTTGCATTTTTGTAGGTCATGCAAGAACTTTGCTTGATAAAATTGTGTTTTTTCTCAGCATAATGTATGTACTTCGAGACACACGTGGCTTTTGATTACTATACTTCCTCACAGACTGGTCCCGAGGAATATTGATAAAAAATAAACCATTTAACAAAACCTTAGCGTCCCAGAAATAACTTCATTTTATAATTGGGTTATAGATAGAAATTCAAACTCAATATCACTCTTACAACCTTTTCTTGGGATACGGAGGATATCTATGCTTTTCCTTAATTAAGGCAATTTAACATCATCTAATATACTATAGGAGTAGCTGTGTGTCTGTATGTGTGTGTGTCCGTCTGTTTGGGGCAGCCGAAACTGTAAATTCAATTTTGATGAGAGTAGGCTTTTATCTAATATACTATAGGAGTAGCCGTGTGTCTGTCTGTGTGTGTGTCTGTCTGTTCTGGGTAGCCGAAACTGTAAATTCAATTTTGATGAGAGTAGGCTCAAAAAATCGCAAATAAATCGTAGGTGGTAAGCGGCTGGGTCCCATGTCGATTGAATCATTTTGAAGGGGAGTTTTGGGCTAGAAACCCTTTAGAAGTATAAGATTACTGGAAAAACTTTACGGTAACGTTTTGCCACATTCCACAAACTCAGTAGACTCATGGACTTAACGTTTGTTTGCGTGTGTGACTGTGTGTGTGTGTGTGTATTCATCTAGTTGTATTTTACAGGGCCAGAGCAATGCTCGTGTGGCCCCGTCTCCATATCAACATTTTTATAACATTCATCCCTAGTGTTTTGTGTTGGCCGAAGCCAGCACCCCGGAGAGCAGGTCACAAACCCCGGCTAACACCCGGTACCCATTCACTGCTGGGTGGACAGGGGCTCAGGTTTTAAGGAAACAACCCATTTGTTTCCGCT
>JACEEZ010004925.1:245718-260718 GCA_016584305.1 Chionoecetes opilio | reverse complement strand
CCGAAAGTGACAAACTTTGTGGCGTTCAGCGTCTTCTTAAATTTAAGTTTCTACATCCATTACTTCCTGCTCCGCTCCCCCTCCAACCCTTGTACAATGTAGGCTACATGTATTTATTTTGCCGTGACACAAAGAGGAGTTTGGTACAAATTACAAGGCTGCTATGTTATGTGCAGGAAGTTGGTGGTAAAATAATGGCCGTCAGGTCGTCACAGCCCTGGGCAATTGCAAAAATAACAAATATCACGCTGCACGAATTAAAACACGTCAATTACAGAGACAAACATGTGAGGGATAAAAGACTACCAAGATGCACGTTCATCCTCCAGGCAGGCACTCACCCATCAACCGGTGTCGCGTGTACAGCAGTCTGTTTATGCGGTGCAGTCCACCTTTGTTTACTAACAAAAGAAAACGCGAACTGCGCATGCGCAGAGGCGAATATTTACTAGCATAACTTGTTGATCAACAAAGGCATGCCCAGGGGTGCGTTCACTAAAGGCGTTTTTTGCGGGGGAGCAAGTGAAATTTCGCTTGCAAGCGAAAAAATTCGATTGCTCAAATTTCACTTGCTGTTCAATCATCCAGGGAAGATGATTGCCCGACCCGCAAGAATTTGCTGCGGCAGCAAGCGAAATGTTTGTTTGGGCACTGTCGCGTTCGGCTGACGTGGCGGTGGTTTGTGCCTCAATAAAATGTGACAGTAGTGTACTTTAGTTGAAATCAATCACTCCTTCTTATTTTAATATCTTATTCTATAATCTTGAATCAAGTAAGTGAGGCTGCGGTGTGTAATTAAGGATAAAATAACCGGCACATCTTTACATATTCCTATGTATGCATTCAAAGAGTCTTTACACACACAACACGGTGAACAGCCTCCGTCGGCCATCTTCCATCATCCTGTCCACTTGTGCATTCCTCTGTTCCAAGCTTCTGTGCTGCTTTATTGACATGAGCGTCACTTTTAGGTAAGAACATAAAACTGATCCAGCATAAAATCACTCGAGAAACTTTTGTCCGCCGCCATGTTTTGTTTACATCTCAGCCGCCGCCCTGCCATCTCAGGAGCAAGCAGCGGAAACGTTTTCTGCGGGGAACAGCAAGAGGAAAGTGACCGCTTGCAAGCGATTTTTTTTCGCTTGCAAGCGAAATCCCTCGCAGAAAACGCTTTAAGGCTTTTCGTACGCTACAAAACGCTATTGTACGCCTTAAGAAAAACGAATTGCAATTCAGTTTTCTCTCCCGCACACCGACTCGAGGAGTTGGTTTGCAGCTGGGTTGCCAGCTAGCGCCACAATGAGGTATGTAAACAAAGGCCAAAAGAAGCCTTTCCTCTTCTCTCTCCTCTTTTTGCTTCTTTAATATTTCATGTCCTGCTGCTATAACCTCTGATGCATCAAATACAGGGTCATCAACAAGTTATTCTGCGAGAATAAGAATAGCCACAGCGATAAATTTCGACAGCTGCCATCTTGGTAGCAAAATGTGTTGTCATTCGTTCAGTAGGGAAGAGATAAAACATGTTGCGCGGGGGAACCCTAGTGAACGCAGCCATGGCGTCCTACGACAACAAATCCGTCTTTGTTTATCAATAAAAGGGAGGGGGGGCGCGAAATGCGCATGCGCGGAGGCGAAAGTTTACCAACAAAGAATTCTTATCACCAAAAGCATTCGCAGGCGTCCCCAGACAACATGGCTGGAAATTTACAGGAAAGATTAGCCAAATATAGGGATGAAATAGGCCCTTTACATCAATTTACAAAATAATATTCGCCTCCCCGCATGCGCAGTTCGCGTTTTCTTTTGTTAGTAAACAAAGGTGGACTGAACCGCATACACAGACAGCTGTGCACGCGACACCGCTCCAAACATTGCTGGCTCACCCGACGTTATGACTCATAGTAACGCATTAACTCTTCATGACAAGCTACTGGACCAACCAACACTGACTCCTATTATATTTAGTGCGATGCTGTTTCCAGGGGCGTATGTGCTCGCTCTGTGTGGCGTCACCGTGATGTCTTGTGCTGCACTTCCTGTCACCCGCGTAGATGCCTCATCCTGACAGGCATGCGCCTACGCGGCAGCTTATAAGTGATGGCGGCTGCTGTCCACTGAGTAATGTGGGTATGACAGACGGACGAACACAGCAACAGCAGGAGCAGCTGTCGCCGCTGTCGTTTGGAGCTTGCGTTGCCCCTCACAGCCTCGCGCCCCTTGCTGCATTACTTTCCGCACAATGCAGGCCAGGTCATCACTGGTGCGTCTTGTTCTTCCCGTCATTTTGGCGTTGTACCGTTCCCCGCGAGGCCCTGGAACCTCATTCATGCTTTGCCCATTTGGTGAAGGGTTTTTTTAACGAAAAAAACTGCAATATATCATGAAACTTTATCTTGCATTAGTGTATGTATGTACTGCGAGGCATTTAAGTTGTCCAGGAAGTGTGGCCAAGCCGCGCAGGCATTATGTAGCCTGGAGTGGCCTGCGTGCTTCTTGTCAGGGAGAAGGAAGGTGGCGTGGACGTGCCCTCCTGGCGGCCCCACCACCACCCCTTCACTACAAACATGTTGCTCACGTCACTGTGACAACAGCAAACGCTTCATCTCGCTTATATCCATTTCATTACCATGCGTCTAAGTCGAGGCTTCTCGCGATAACAGTATAACAACCTTCAGGATCATTTGCTGAGCTGTCACGCCCTAAAGCTACATAAGTGCCATGTGACCCAATCGTTCAAGCCTGTATATCTAACGCCATTGTCACATCGGCGGAGGTCAGTCACCGGCATTCTGTATGCAGCGTTGGGAGCGGGAGGGCAAGGGGAGCTGTGGAGGGAAGGAGGAAGATGACTTATGGCGCCCTGCTGATGGCCTTCCAGCGCGAGGCGGGAGGCAGCGCGGCAGATACACAGACAGACATGTGACAGGAATCTAGTGAGTGTGGGAGTTGCCAGGGAGGCGATGATGGTAATATTGTGACATGAATTATATAAATGAGATAATAAAAAATATAAAAAAAACAAGGAAAGATAGAGGTGATAATGATAACTGAAAAGTTGAAGAGTGGGGAAAAGTGAGTGAGACTATTTGAGTAAATTATACTAATCGGGAGCAACGAGAGAGAGAGAGAGAGAGAGAGAGAGAGAGAGAGAGAGAGAGAGAGAGAGAGAGAGAGAGAGAGAGAGAGAGAGAGAGAGAGAGAGAGAGAGAGAGAGAGAGAGAGAGAGAGAGAGAGAGAGAGAGAGAATTTAAATAAAAGTGTCAGACAAAAGTTTTTAGAAACTGAATATTTTTGAAGTACATATAAAAGAAAAACAATACCGTTGGCCATAACAAATTTAGAAAATCTGTCACGAAGCGGAAAGTTGAAGAAGAAATGAATAGATAAACAATAAAAGCCGTGACAAATAAAATGTACACAGATAACAAATATGCCACATAAAACTGAAACAAATGATTGAATATAAACAAAAAGATAATAGTTTCCAAATGTATCAATTTATCCATAAGTTGTGACAATGCGAGTGATTATTAAACTGAAACACACACACACAACACACACACCACACACACACACACACACACACACACACACACACACACACACACACACACACACACACACACACACACACCACACACACACACACACACACACACACACACACACACACACACACACACACACACACATATATACACACACACACACACACACACACACACACACAACCACCAACAACAACAACAACAACAACAATAACAACAACAACAAAGCCACTCAATAACATAAACTTAAATCAATAAGCATGAGAGGGGAAGAGGACGAGGAAGTGGAGAGGAGAGCAAAGGGGAGGAGAGGGCCGACCATAACCTCAATTATCCCTTTACTCTCAAAGGGAAACCCGCCGGGAACCTAACTGACCTCTGGAAATTGAAAGCGAAATGGGTTATTTCACTTATGATGAATGGAAATAGATGATGATGACAATGGTGATGATAATGCTGATATGTTCTGTAAAGGAAGGTAGGAAGGTAGGAAGGTAGGTAGGGAGGGAAGGAGTAAGGGATGATAAGGAAGGACAAGAGGGAAAGGAAGAGAGGGTCTCTAAGAGTGAAGAGATAAAAATCGGAGGAATGAAAGAGATAAAGTGACTCTTTAAGAGATGTCCTCGTTGTGACTAGAAAATTAGAAAAGTAGTTTAATGAATGCTATTCCTCGATTCAATAGCGTGATTAATTTCTCTGTTAGAGAGAGAGAAGAGAGAGAGAGAGAGAGAGAGAGAGAGAGAGAGAGAGAGAGAGGAGAGAGAGGGAGAGAGAGAAGGAGAGAGAGAGAGAGAGAGAGAGAGAGAGAGAGAGAGAGAGAGAGAGAGAAGAGAGAGAGAGAGAGAGAGAGAGAGAGAGAGAGAGAGAGAGAGAAGAGAGAGAGAGAGAGAGAGAGAGAGAGAGAGAGAGGATAGAGGAGAGGAGAGAGAGAGAGAGAGAGAGAGAGAGAGAGAGAGAGAGAGAGGAGAGAGAGAGAGAGAGAGAGAGACTTGATATATATATATATATATATATATATATATATATATATATATTATATATATATATATGTAGGGGAAAGAGCACGAAAACCCCCTGAAAATCGGATCAGTATAGAGAATATTACAAATAGTCTACTTAAGCCAGTTAATGTCGAAAGTTTATGGTTCAAGAGAGCTAATTAGAGGTTATTAATGCAGTAAATTAGAGTATCGAGGCAGGTTAATTAGAGATCAGAAGGCAAAGGTAAGCAAAGGAAGTTTTAATAAAGAGTAATGTGGTGAGGAAAATCAAGGGAAATAGAAAAAAAAGGAAGATAAAAATATTGTCAGGCGGTCCTTTTGACACGTTTTTTCCTCTCTCTCTCTCTCTCTCTCTCTCTCTCTCTCTCTCTCTCTCTCTCTCTCTCTCTCTCTCTCTCTCTTCTCTCTCTCTCTCTCTCTCTCTCTCTCTCTCTCTCCCCTCTCTCTCTCTCCTCTCTCTCTCTCTCTCTCTCTCTCTCTCTCTCTCTTTTATTAATTTGTTGTATATGTATTTGTGTCCATGTAGCTGCAAAATAATAATGATAAGAAGTAATTATAATAATCAAAACAATAACTATAATAACAATAATAATAATGAAAACAACAATAATGATAATAATGATATCAGTAATTATAATACTGGTAATAATACAAAGAGTGACAGTAATAATGATAATAATGGCGGAGGGCACATGGTTAAGAGACAAAAAGAGAGATAAACAAAAAGTACAGGAAAGCTCTGACGTCACCCAAAAATCAGATCTAAAATATGAAACCAGAATTAGAAAACAGATTCGGTGGCAAACACTTAACAGCGTTGTTGGGGCTGTCACATCGCCTCCTTGGCCTTGAGGATCGCAAATCTTATGACGCTGCGACCACAGTTCGCCTCGACAAGCTTCCAAAGCAACCCCTTTACCGACAAACCAGCTAGGGAGGCTGAGCAGCTGGGAGAGAGGGTGCGTAGGCGGCCTCGCCCTAACTAAAGCAAGGCAGCAAGGCCCCTGGTGAGGCGTGCAGACCAGAGAGCTAGCGAAGGGCAGTGAACGAGTCGACATATGTACCGAAAGTCTAGTAAAGCAAGAAGGATGAGGTATCACCGTTATAGTGTGGCGTCTTCTGTACACTCAAGCATGTTATTTAAGTTCTGTGCAATTAAGTAATGTACGTATTTTTCACTTGACCTCCTCCTCCTCTTCCACCTCCTCCTCCTGTGACCACCACCACTACTCAACCATCCCTCCATCGCTGATTCAGCCAGCACAAATATATCAATGTTCAGAGAGAGAGAGAGAGTTCAGAGAGAACTCTCTACTAAGAGACTACTACGTGGAAACTCTAAGGTTTCCACGTCAGAGCAGCGTGGTCGTTGGTCTCGAACAAAGCAACACACGCTCGTTACGTCAAGGGCCTGAATACTGCTTCTACACTTCACTACAGTAACATACAATAGTGCAGGTTTACGATATATGTATTTGACTAAACTTGTAATATTTCTTGAAAAACATGTCATGAAAAATATTGTACACATCCGATCACTTAAAAATATATGTATTTCATGATAATATCGCATCGTGTTCTTTAATATATCTTTATGCATAATATATAATATAAGCATATTTAAATGAAGCAAAGTTATGCTAAATTATGCTAAGTTATGCTTCGTTACATTTCAAGACATGTCTTCTGGCACTCAAAACTCGCTAAAATAAATAACTGTATGAGTGGACAAAAGTTAGGTAATTCTGACCCACGTGAAGGCGACGTAGAGATGAGAGAGATGCAGGAAGACAATGTTACTTCTCACACCCGCTGCTCCGAATTAGTGTGGTATGATGTGTATTTCCGTGGGATTTGAAGCCAAAATAGATTCTATTGGTTTAACTGGTTCATTTTGGGTCAAACTATTGGAAAATAATGGGGTGCAAATTTTCCGACCCCTCAACCACCCTCTGGGGTGCCGTTCCATTTCGGGACACCCCCGAACCGACTGAATTCCTAACTTCTCTAATATTGGACAGATTTCTATGATCTTAAGGTCATTTTGGGGTTTTAGCTGATGCTGAGTCCATTTGTCATGTTTTCGAGGCGACCGGAAGTGCCTATCATCACTTCCGGTATGTCAATGGCAAATTCAGGGTTAGTATCGTCATTATCATGGGAGAAATTCACCTATGCATGTAATACCTCTTTTTCATGTTTCTTAAATATGGGGACTACATTTTCTTTCCTCCACATTAACGGCACTTCCCGTATATCAACTGATCTCCTAAATATGTGCACTAACGACTCACTAACAACCTCTTTGCATTCTGTTAATACTCTGGGATAAACTTCATATGGTCCTTGTGACTTAAAATTCTTCATTCTATCTATACTTGCTTCTACCATTTCCCTAGTAATCACAATATCTTTGAGTTTCTCATCATCCTTTCCTCTAAGCATCTGTTCACTATCAGGTACCATCTGTATATCCTCCTGAGTAAAAACACTTATGAAATAATCGTTTAGAATTTTACACATATCATCATCAGAACTTACAATCTCATCCTGCTCTATTTTTAACGGTCCCACTAAATCCTTAGTGTTTTGTCTTATAGACCTGAAAAAATTGCCTAGGGTCGGTCTTGCCTGCCCACTGGCCAGCGACCTTAATTTCATAATTGTTCTTTGCTGCTCTTGTTAATTTTTTTACTGTCCTAGCCATCACGTTGTACTGTTCTCTGCTTACCTGTCCCGCCTTGACCCTAAAGTATATGGGTTTTTTAACTCCAATGTTGTATTTAAATTCGTAGTCATCCATTTGGGGTCGTTTTTCCTTGATCGTATAGTCCTATAAGGAATATTCTTTTCTGACCTTCAATTAAAATTAATTCCTTACAAAGACTGTATAGTGTATAATCCTCATCAGCACTGACCTCACTGACTCCTCTCTCCGTCCGGACCACATACCCCACCTTCCCTTCCATCCTACACCTACAGTTAATCCCCTCCAGCCTTCTTCTGAATTTTTCATAATTAGCCTTTCTGAAGTCAGGTATGTATGCTTATTAACACTCCTAGTTCCTACTTCGCATTTTAAGCAAAACCTGATTTCACAGTGATCGCCATTACTTAACTGACTTCCAACTTCCACCTCTATAGCTAAATCCTCCCTATTTGTTAGTAATATATTTTTTAAAAAATCTCCCATAGTAGACTCCTTGATTGCTTGTGTGGAGGAAGTTGATGGGGTAATTTCCCTGCCGGTGTTGGCGTTTGCATACGCATGGCAGGATGGTATCGTGGCGACTCGTTCACAGTCTGTAGAACATCATCACAAGGTGCCTATCTATTTCAACCTCGAGGGCCTCTACAGTACAGCGAGACCTTCGCGGAAGCAGACGGCGTAGCCCTCAAAGTTGCCGTGGGCACGGTTTCTTCGGTGCCATCTTGATTATCCCTGGATGAAACCGAAATTGGCAGGGATAGTAGGGTTCAGGAAGGTCTCGACCGTAGCGATGATGTCTGGGTTGTGTGGGATGATGAAGGAGTGAGCGAGATCTCCTATGTTGGTTTGGAGTCCTCTGACATTAGCGTAAATAAGAGTCAGTTTTTCTTATGAAGGTCGGTGGGTTGGCATAAGTCCAGGGTGTGTAGTGCTGTTGGGTCACTTGGGTGGAATGCGGAGTCTGGTGATGACCCGCTGGGTTGCCAGGGAAGGGTGGATGCGTGAGGTGTCTGTTGAGGGTCTCGACGAGGCGGGAGGTGATAGCTGCCTGCTCAGTCAGCTGGTGGCAGAACTTATCGTGCCTCTTTTAGGCAAGCAAGGAGCGACAGTTCTCTACGGTGTGACCCTCGCGGTAGCAGAGGTCGTACCAATTTAACCAGTGGCAGGTATTGTCGGTGTGACCACTTCTGTTGCAGTAGTAGCCACATTCATTGGTGGTGATGCCTCGGGGAGTGGGCAGGGGCAGAGACAGTAATAATACGGGTATCGAGGGAGGCGCGATGTAGTTGTTCAGGCGGCGCTTGTGACAATATATTCGGGGCAGACGGAGACTCTGTCGGTGAGCAGGGTTCTTGGTCTTCTGTCTGCTGGCTGTTCATGTATTCTGGGGAGTGGGGTAAGCTGTATCGGTTCGGAGTTTCCCTTGATCACCTGGATTTTGACCCCTCGGTGCAGGGGACGTGTGGTAGGCTGGGAGGTACGCGGAGGATGGGATTGGCGATCGTCGCTAGTGGTAGTGTTGTGTGTTGCATCCTTGGCACGTGTGTGGGACTAGGTGTGAGTTTTTGTGACGTATGGGTGTAGGTGAGGGTGACGTTGGCCGGTGTAGCAGTGGTTGATGGAGGGGTGTGTTGGGTCTTAGGAGGTTGAGGGGGTGAGACTTCAGTGATGGCAGCGCTGATTTTGAAAGAGAGGGGATAGGGTCAAGAGAGTCTATTTGTGTGCCTGTGGTGATTGTGCTGGTGGAACTTCTCTGCAGTTGGCGCGGCTTGCCTGAGGTCCACCAATCACGGGACTCTCTATGGCATGCGATGTGTTGGCTCCAGTCCTTGTCAATGCCGTGTCCTCGGGCAGAGCAGGGAGTACTACCGACGGAAAAGTTGTTGAGGCTGGTCTGCGTGGCGGCGATGTTGTCAATAAAGTTGAGAATAATCAATCACCAGGGCGTCACGATTCTCAGGAATATTTTTGAGGTCTAGTCCAGGGAGCCGAGGATAAACTTGTATCGCCTGTTCTCCTTTCTGAGTCGCTGCAAAATCAAAAACTGCAATGTGGTATCTTGGGTGTTAAGGTAAGCTATGATGTAGGGAAGCTCTCTCTCTCTCTCTCTCTCTCTCTCTCTCTCTCTCTCTCTCTCTCTCTCTCTCTCTCTCTCTCTCTCTCTCTCTCTCTCTCTCTCTCTCTCTCTCTCTCTCTCTCTCTCTCTCTCTCTCTCTCTCTCTCTCTCTCTCTCTCTCTCTCTCTCTCTCTCTCTCTCTCTTCTCTCTCTCTCTCTCTCTCTCTCTCTCTCTCATTCAAACATACATTTATATTGTAATAATTAGAGAGCATTTATAAAAAGCACACTTTGGCATATGATTCACAACATGGGTTCACAAAGGGTAGATCATGTCTCACCAATTTATTGAGTTTTTTTAGGAAAGTTTATGAGACAGCAGATAATGATGAGGATTATGATATAGTATACCTGGACTTTATTTAGTAAGGCATTCGACAAGGTACCCCATGAGAGACTCTTAAGTAAGGTTAAGACATTTTGAATAAATGGGAAGGTTCTTCGTTGGATTTGATCTTGGCTAAGTGATAGGCAACACTGGGTTACTATTAAGGGTTCTAAACCTGAATGGGGGCAGGTATCAAGTGAGGTTTCACAAGGGTCTGTTTTGGGTCCATTACTATTTTTGATTCACATCAATGACCTAGATAGTGAGATTAGCAGTGATATCAGTAAATTTGCTGATGATACTAAGGTTGGTAGGATTATTAGATCAGAGTCTGATGTAAAAATATTGTAAGGAGACTTAGATAAGTTAAATGAGTGGGTAGTCAGGTGGCAGATGGAGTTAAATATTGATAAGTTTAGCGTAATTAATGTTGGTACGTAGAATACATCCTGGTAATAGGTACACTATACGCAATGTATCACTGAAAAGATCAGAAGGTGAGAAAAATTGGGAATGCGGGTAAGCTCAGAACTCCTTCCTATTAAAAAATTTATTGAGGCCACAAATCGAGATAATAAGGTGTTAGGATTCATTACCTGGAGTGTTAAAAGTAGAAGTGCTGAGGTTATTCTAAAGCTTTATTTGGCTCTAGTCAAACCTCACCTAGACTATGCGGTACAGATTTGGTCTCCATATTACAGGATGGATATAGCCTTGTTAGAATCAGTGCAGAGAAGGATGACCAAAATTATACAAGGGGTGCATAACTTTCGTTATGAGAAGAGATTGAATCTATTCAATTTACATTCACTCGAGAGGCGTAGAGTAAGCGGTGATCTGATAGAAGTTTTTAGGTGGTTAAAGAGATACAATAAAGGAGATATAGGAAAAGTTTTTACGGTTAGTAATTAGGGTAGAACAAGAAGTAACGGATTCAAACTGGAAAAGCGTAGATTTATAAAGGAAATAGGGAAAATCTAGTTCACAAATAGGGTGGTAAATTAGTATAATGCCTCTTGTAGCTTCCATATTGTCTAATATTCTTATGTTCTTATATTTCATGAGGCTAATGAGATCAACAACAAAAAAAAAAAATTATTCATTCATCTATTCTTGCCTGGTCACATGGTTCATGGCTTGCCACACAGTCAGTAATTCTCCTTTACTCACCTTACAACCCAAGACCAGGCTTGACATTAATTTTAAAAGTAAAGAAATCACCGCTAAAAAAGACTAGGTTAGTATTTTTTTGTGGCATTTCGCTGGAATACTGACCCCAAATATATTGACTTTATTTGTCTATGTAACAAAACGGCAGCGGGCCAAAAATAAACTAAAACAAAAGAACAGAAGAAAATGGAATGCGAGCCGTCGACAGTCGCGATCAATTGAAGGGACGCTGCAGGAGGAACATTTTTGGTGGCAGCGATGCAATCTCAGCGTGACGAATATGTCGTAAATTCCTGGAACTCGCGTGGTGCCTCTGTTACAGCTTCAAGGAGCTGTCTGCCGTGGTTTGAACCGCACGTGAAGTACCAACTCAATTTTTTTAACAGGTGCCAAAAATTCAGGAAAGAAAATCAACACGGCTATTTGAGGGCGTCTTAAGGGATGGTTTTTAGTATGAGGATGGACAGGATGGGAAGGGAAGGGTAGGAACAAGGGAAAGGAAGGGTTGGGAAGGGAAAGAAAAGGGATGGGAAGGGAAGGGAAGGGAAGGAAAAGGATGGGAAGGGAAGGGAAGGGAAGGAAAAGGAAGGGGAGGAAAGTGACCGGAAGGGATGGAAAGTCAGGAACAAAGGACAAGGCAAAGACTACTGTATACTGAACTTGTTACTCGCGCTCCGCACCAACCCGCCCATGACCAGTGGAGGTCGATCGGCAAGGTACAAAAGTGTTTCGAACATCACTCCCATTTCCTTTCCTTTGGTTTATCAGTATAAATCATATACTTTCATATTCGTAAATGTTTGTTCTATAATATTATCAAATAAAAAACAGAAAAACACACTAAAGAAATGCCATTATGAGACTGAACAAATATGCATGAAAATGATATTCACTTGAAATCTTCGCCATTTATATTTTGTGAGACAACATTTAACATGAAACATATCAATAGAAGCGAAATTTTATTAGCTTTGCATTGATATATTTCGTTTTCTGATAAATGAATTAGCAATTAGCATCATGCATAAATTAGCGTTAACTAAAAAAATAACATCAATCGGTTCGGCAAGTAAAAAATGTTCCGTGAATACAATAGACTATGGTTTATATACAGTATTGAGTTTATATACAGTTATTACAGTATAAATTATACACTGCTATCTTCGTAAATGTTTGTTCTATAATATTATCAAATAAAAAACTGTAAAATACACTAAAGAAATGCCATTGTGAGACTGAAGAAATATGCATGAACTTAAACGTTTCGCCATTTAATATTTTGCTAGCAAACTTTTTACATAAAACATATCAATAGAAGCGGAGTTTTATTAACTTTTTAGTGATATATTTCGTTTTCTGATCAATGAATTAGCACCATGCATAAATTAACGTTAAATAAATAAATAACATCATCAATCGGGTAATTTTCCCGATTGATGATGTTATCATTTTAGTCTCATAATGGCATTTCTTTAGTGTATTTTACAGTTTTGTATTGATAATATTATAGAACAAACATTTACGAAGATAACAGTATATAATTTATACTGATAAACCATAGGAAGGGAAATGGGAGTAATGTTCGAAAATGTCAGGAACCGCGGCATTGGCCTTCACTGGAAATAGCCCAAACTGAGTAGCAACTTCAGTATACAGTAGTCTTTGGACAAGGAAAGGTAAAAAAAATAGAGAGGAAGGATACAGTGGGTAAATTTGGGAAAAGGTGCAAATGAGAGAGGATTAAAAACAAACTAAGACAAGTTTTAGGGAAAACTAATATAATTCACCAAAAAGACAATGACAGTAAAAACAGCCTTCAATACCCTCAGGAGAACCAGCGCTGGTGAAGAGAAAGATGCTACCGGGTCATAATGAACTCACCCGTTCCGACACCCAATACAGCTAGTAATATAGAATGCAAAAACAACAATACTTGCAAACCGATCAGAAATCTCCGGACACAGAGAACAACCGAAGACTTGATCAAATGAACCTTATAGCACATTAATAAAACAAGCATTATACTTGTCATGGACGCGTATAAAATGGTCATAAATTACAATAATGTTAGAAAATGCTATAGAAAAACAAACCAAAATCCTGCTATGTCAAAAAAACTGCAAAAATAACAAGCACAAACTCGAATCAAGTCAGGCTATTCTACACAAAATAGCATGCGCAAATTCCAACCTTATCAAGAAATGCTACATAAAGATAAGGGTGCGATACTCTTGCTACCTATCTCCGTCACTCCAAAAAAAACGTCATCTTTGTTGAAACAGCCTCCATTTTCTACAACACACAAATGTAAACTGCTGGAGTATATACATAACAAAATACAGATCTACAACATGCACAAGCACTGCATACAAAATCTTCGCCCACTACAATACTCATCCATTAATCAGACTAAATCTCCATCTTCTGGCTATATACTTAAATGAAAACATGAATTACTATAGAAGACGTAAGATCACCACCCGCGTATGTATATGTTTGGAGGACCAACATGGAGACAGGTCCTTTGGCACCGCTCGAGCTGGACAGCAGGGATCATACCCTAGCCATTCATGTCGCGAAGTTGAAGACTCACCTTCTGTTTTGTTTAGAGTCCTAGTCAATTACAAAGTTTGAGTGGCGAACTACATATAAGTATTGTATAATAAATATGTTACTACGCATATTACATAAACCTCTTGGATCTACAAACCTCATACCTTCTTGCTACTTATCTTTTCAATAGATTTTAAATTAAATTTTAAACTTTCAGTTAGTGACATGTAAAGTAAATATGGCGCTTGGGTGTTAGTTTGAGTCCATGGACAAGAATCGCACCCTCGCAAAGGAGTTTTACCCACAGTGAGTGGAATTAACGTAAATGATGGGGGTTTTACGCTCATCTGCGACGAGTGCTTCACTCTCAGTTTCTTTCTCTTTTCTACTTTCCATCTTCCTATTTATAATTATAATTAGACCAATAAAGTTCTATAGGATGTGTGGTTTTGGGCATTTCCGATGGTGGTGACTTTAGTGGTTGCTATGGTGGAGCCATTAGTTGATTGAATCTCATTCAACTTATGACTGACTAGTTATAATTATAAACACTTACAAGTATACAAATATTAATGTTTAGCAAGGCGGTCAGCCCATCGTCTGTTTTCCTCTTTCTTATTTTAATTTTTTCTTTTCATTCAACTTATTCCTAGTTCTTCTTTCCTCCCAACTGGCTATCCCCTTCTAATCGTAATCGTAATCGAGCCATATTCCTTTATAGAAGCCCAGTATAGGCGAAACTAGGTAGTGATAGTAAGGAATAAAGTACTCGCTTCTCAGGCCGTGTCTCCTTCATCACCCCTTTTTTACACCTGTCAATATGTATGATTTCTACATATCATTATTATCATTGACAAACTATTTCCATTGCTTATGAACAATCTGCTTTGAGTTGTTTAATACCACCCACGTGTTTAAGTATGAGCTTTTTGAATGACAAAATAGATTACTATTAATATTTTAAATATTGTTGTTGTTATCATTATTGTTATTATTATTATTATTATTAAGATTAGTGAAAGCTTTAATATGATCAATCTGTTTTCGTATATGACATATGGTCAGTTCTTTTTCATATATATCATTGCAGCATACGTGCACTAAATCCGATATATTCGTTCTGAATACGATACATTTGTGTACTGAATACGATGCATTCGAACAGTCGCTATTGTAACAAACATGAATACAATATCCGGGCCCTTCCTACTCCTCCTTCGTCTGCAGGGACGCGTTCACTTGCCAACAAAACCCGGTGTTGCTAGATTCCTCGTGTTTTGCTTAATATTTTTATACCACAAGAAAAGACCCTCCCACCGGTGGACCTATTGCCGCCTCATAGCTGCAAATTCCCTCCTCCTACACTCTGCATAATAGGCGGGCTTTAATCGGTAAAATGGGAAGCCCAATGAGGTCACCAGTCCTTGTATTCCCTTCGAGCAGTTACACACCAACGCCAGTGTAAGGGTGTCGCTCGCTACCATCACGTGATTACCAAGAACTGATGAACAGAGGAACGCTAATATACACAATGGCGCTTCTGATACAGGTAATCTATCATCGTTATTATC
>JACEEZ010004925.1:222500-236866 GCA_016584305.1 Chionoecetes opilio | reverse complement strand
TAGGGGCTTTTGAGCTTTTAGCAAGAAGGCTAAACCAAAGTTGAGGACAACCACCTTTAAATTCAATTTTACATAAGAAAACACCCTGCCAAATTCGAAATAATCTATATTTCACTTTTCATTGGACCTACGGCGTACCCTAGACTGTACAGGCCTCTACATTTATGTAAAGAGGATTCCGTTCCTATATGACAAGAAATAAGCAAGGTTTGTAGATATAATCGATTTTGCGTGGTATGAGATTTTAATCTTCGGAACATTGACTAAGATTTTATTGTAGGAGATAACGACGCAGAGTAGTTGTTTAAACTAGTTCAGGATAAATTTATAAAGCAAGCAATCAACGAGCCTACTAGAAGAAATAATATCCAAGATTAAGTATTAAGAAACAGGGAAGATTTAGTTACGGTGGTTGATGTTGAAGATCAGTTAGGTAATAGCGATCATTGTAAAATTAGGTTTTGCTTGATGTGGGAGGAAGGTTCTATGAGTGTTAATTTGCATTGGGTACCTGACTTCAGAAGGGTTAATTATGCAGGATTAAGAAAACACCTGGAAGGGATCAACTGGGGTCGGATGTAGGGTGAAGTGATGTCTGATGCCAGGGAAGAAGCTGGAGTCATTGATGTCAGTGCTGATGAGGTGTATACATTCTTTGCGAACAATTTAATTTCAGATCAGAAAAACGATATTCCATGTGGGGCGATAAAATCAAGGAAAAACGACCCCAAATGAATGACTGCAAGTTTACAACACCACATAGGACTAAAAAGGAACATGTACAAGAGGGTTAAGGCAGGACTGGTGAGTAGTTGCTAAACAGGCAAAGACCTACCCTAAGGGATTTTTTTCAGTTCTATAAGTCGGAAAGTACGGAATTGGTGTCTCCGTTAAAAATTAAATCAGGGGGAGAGTGTACGTTCTGATGAGGATATATGTAAACTTATAAATTATTATTTCTTAAGTGATTTACTCAGGAGGACATGCAGTTGGTACCTATAGTGAGCAAATGTTTAGAGGAAAGGATGATGCGAAACTAAAGATATTGTGATAACTAAGGAAATGATGAAATAGGGTATACGTAGATAGAATGAAGAAGTTTAAGTCAGCAGGACCAGTTGAAGTTTATTTCAGGGTATTAAAAGAATGCAAAGAGGTTATTAGTGAGTCATTAGTGCACATTTTTTTTAAATCGATTGATTTAGAGGAAGTGCCGTTAAAGTGGAGGAAAGGTGATGTAGTCCCCATATTTAAGAAGGCGGATAGAGGATTAATGTCAAATTTTCGACCCGTTAGTCTGACGTCAGTGATAGGTAAATTGTTAGAAGATGCTATTGCAAAAAACATTAGAGAGCATAGAAAAGTATAGTTTAGTAAATTATTCGCAATATAGGTTCACCAAGGGTAGGTCACGTCTCGCCAATTTATTGATTTCTTATTGGAACGTTTATGAGGCAGCATGATGAGGATTATGATATTACATACCTAGACTTTAGTAAGGCATTCGACAAGGTACCACATGAGAGACTCTTAAATAAAGTTAAGGCACATGGAATAGAGAAGAAGGCTCTTCGTTGGGTTAGATCTAAGTCAGTGGTTCTTAACCTTTTCAGAGGCTCCGAACCCAAACGAAAACTTCAGCACACTAGCCGAACCCCTCAAATATGGGAGAAAAAAGAAAAAAACTACACAAATTTAAGAAAAATTGCTTCAAAATTCAAGAGTATATTTCGATGATTATTAAAATAAATTCCATCCTAATTGATACAAAAATTAAATAAAAATTGCCTCAAAATTCATGAGTATATTTGGATAATAAGAAGAAAGAATGAAGGACTCGGAAGCAGTTGCGTATATAGGTCCTTGGAGAGGGGACGGGGGGCACAGGGGGTGAATCTACGATTATTTTAAGGGGGATGTTGGGGTAAGCGAAGTGAGCCTCTACAACTGGGGGGTCTGAGGAGGGCCCTGGAAGGTTCAGGAATTTTTTTGAATATCAAGCAACTTTAAGGGTATTTTGAAGCCTTAGAAGGGATATATTGCACTGCTTTGATATTCAGTGGCAAAGCAATTTTGATTCCTTTGGGACAAAAGGGAGGGCCATGACTGAGTGCCCCTCCCTCATATACGTCACTGCTCGGAAGGGAGAGAGGCGGGCGAACACACACACGCACAAACATACACACATAACTCTCCCTCCACAGCGTTGCTTGAATTTAAGTTAATTTAACGTATAACTTACTGTGGTGAATAATCCGGCATTACAATAATAAAAAATTGCAATGTGTTTCGGAGGCCCTCCGCTGAACCCCTTAGACTGGCTCACCGAATCCCTAGGGTTCGATCGAACCCAGGTTAAGAACCACTGATCTAAGTGATCACAAAGCAACAGCAACAAAGGGTTACAATTTTTGGTTCTAATCTAGGGGGTAGAAGGTAAGTAGGTAGCAAGTGGCGTGCCACAAGGGTCTGTTTTGGGACCATTACTATTTTCTATTTACATCAACGACTTATATAGTGGGATTAGCAGTAATATCAGCAAGTTTGCTGATGATACTTAGGTAGGTAGGATTATTAGATTACAGTCTGATGTAAACAGTTTGCAAGGACTCTTAGATAAGTTAAACGAGTGGGTAGTCACGTGGCAGATGGAATTCAATATTAACAAGTGTAGCGTAATTAATGTTGGTAGAAAAAATTCTGATAATAGATACACTATACGCAATGTATTGCTGAGAAGATCAAAAGGTGAGAAACATTTGGGTGTGCGGGTAAACTCAGGCCTCTTTCACACGGCGCGGGCGATGCCCGCGTCCGCGCTTAAGCGCGGACCCGCTTAAGCTAATTACTGATGTTTTCAATGTAACCTTTCACACGGCACGGGCGTCGCCCGGCTGCGGGCAACGTCCGTGCGCGGGTGAAATGCAGCGCGGGCGCACCTTGGGTCGCCCGCGGGTCCGCCTCCGCATATTGATGATAGGGTACAGTGTTTAATGCGTGTCTTCACACGTCGCGGACAGCCCCGCGACACGCGCATTTCTCCAGAGGAAACTCATTCAGTAGCCGATTGGATTTCAACGTGACTGGTTGTGCGTGACTGTTCCTTTGTACTTAATATGGATGCTGATATTGACACAGAGCAGTTAATATCACTTGTGCAGGAAAGACCAGCTCTGTGGGACAAATCTCGTGAAGAAATCATTTCTACAATCAAGGGATGAATCCATAATTTACTCCATAGACCACTGTATACCTGGACTGTTCACGCGACAATGTTTTGAATTGCGGGGCTGCATAGGGGCTCGCGGGGCGCCCTACAAAGAGATATAGTGGTCTATGGACTATCATATAGACTGGTTTATCAGTATATATGGTATACTGTAATCTTCGTAAATGTTTGTTCTATAATATTATCAAATAAAAAACAGTAAAACACGCTAAAGAAATGCCATTACGAGACTATGAAGAAATATGCATGAACTTAATATTCACTTAACTCTTCGCCATTTAAAACTTTGTGTGTCAACTTTTATCATGAAGGGTATCAATAGAAGTGCAATTTTATTAGCTTTCCATTGATGTATTTCGTTATCTGATAAATTAATTAAAACCATGCATAAATTATCGTTAAATAAATAAATAAAATCATCAAGCGGGTAATTTTCCCGATTGATGATGTTATTTATTTAAGTATATATTTAGTTTTCTGATAAATGAATTAGTACCATGTATAAATTAGCGTTGACTAAATAAATAACCTCATCAATCGGGTAAATTACCCGATTGATGATTTTATTTATATAGTTAACGCTAATTTATGCATGGTTCAAATTCATTTATCAGATAACGAAATATAGCAATGGAAAGCTAATAAATGTGCGCTTCTATTGATATCCTTCAAGATAAAAGTTGACTCGCAAAGTTTTAAATGGCGAAGAGTTGAAGTGAATATTAAGTTCATGCATATTTCTTCATAGTCTCGTAATGGCATTTCTTTAGGGTGTTTTACTGTTTTTTATTTGATAATATTATAGAACAAACATTTACGAAGATTACAGTATATCATATATACTGATAAACCAGTCTATATGATATTATATATGATATATATATATTATATATATATTGTATATATATATATATATATATATATATATATTGTATATATTAGATATATATATATAATATATATATATATATATAATATATAGATATATATATATATATATATTATATATATATATTATATATATATATACATTATTATATATATATTATATATATATCTATATATATATATATTATATATATATATATATATATATATTATATATAAAATATATATATATATATATATATATTATTATATAATATATATATATATATATATGTATATAATATATGTATATATATATATATATATATATATGTATATATATATATATATATATTTTATATATATATATATATATATATATATAGATATATATTACTATAATATATATATATATATATCTATATATATATATATATGAATCCGACGGGCCCTCCGACTTCAGGCCCTTGCGCGACAGGCCGATATTCCGTGCACAGTCCAGGTATACAGTGGTCTATGTTTACGCATGTGTCTCCTCTTCTTGTGTAAATGTAATAGGTAAAGGAGACGAAGGCGATCATGGTCCATAATCAATGCGTGCACAACACAAACTGGTGCGGCGCGCGGGTGCGGGTGGTTTACACCCGTGCCGTCTGAAAAAAAACGCGGAAGCGGGTGTGTCCGCGCTTAAACGCGGACGCGGGCATCGCCCGCAAGTGTGAAGGAGACCTAGGAAACAATGTATTGAGGCTAGAAATATAGCTAATAGTGTTTTAGGATTTATTACCAAGAGTGTTAGAAGTAAATGTGCTGAGGTCATTCTAAAGCTGTACTTGGCTCTAGTCAGACCCAAAGACCCTACAAGCAAGATAGGAGAACTGAGGGAGGCCCTAGCCTAAGCATAATATGTGATGTCTAACACGAACGCCATCTGTTGCTGTCCAATGTAACTGTTGATTAAGATCCAATATTATTCAAATCCAATAGTTACTTTCTCTGACATCATAATTAATACTTTATGCATTTTAGCACGCACAAACACACACATAATCAGACATGATAATAGTATGTGCTAAAATAAAATATAACTGGGTAGGATTTGAGCCCGGGCTCAAGAGACGCAGCCAAGCGCGCTACCCGCTACACCACGGAGGTTTACCATGCATTAATTGACAAATGATATGTATACAATAAAACAACGAGCGCCGGTGCTGCCACCTAGCGACTGTCCAAACACTTCACCCAATGGACAGCACACTCCGAAACACCTGCTTTCCTATCTTGCATGTAGGGTCTTTGGCCAGATCTCACCTAGACTATGCGGTACAGTTCTGGTCTCCGTATTACATGATGGATATAGCCTTGTTAGAATTAGTGCAGAGAAGGATGACACAAATCTTACAAAGGATGCGTAACTTTAGTTATGAGAGGAGATTGAAGCTATTAAATTTACACTCACTCGAGAGGCGTAGAGTAAGGGGCGATCTGATAGAAGTTTTTAAGTGGTTAAGAGGATTCAATAAAGGAGACATAGGAAAAGTTCTTACAGCTAGTAATCAGGGTAAACAAGAAGTAACAAAGTCAAACTGTTAAATGTAGCTATAAAAAAAAATAGGGAGAAACTGGTTCACAAATAAAGTGGTAAATGATTAGAATGGATTCAGTCATCAGGTAGTTAGTGCAGAGTCAATAAGGGGTTTTATCAGGAGGTTAGACAATTTCATGGATGGAGATGAAAGGTGGATGTAGGTAGTGTTAAACAACAGGAACTACCACGTGTAGGTCTCACGGCTTCTTGTAACTTCCTTATTTTTTTATGTTCTTATGTAATCCTGAAGGTACTCAAGGGATTTCAACAATTATCCTATAACAAAAATAGGATTCTGAAGGAAGTGCTAAACCTGGTTACAGAAAACATACTTAACTACCTTCCATCTGATAGGTTAGATGTACTTTTAAATGTAGATAGACACTAACTATATATCGATCAGGAATGTGCATATTGTATGTACAAAAATAGGTTATAAGTTATTTTTCCTGCATACACCATAAGATGACAGCTACATCCCCACAGACTCAAATGGTCAATGGGTACAGAGACAGAAACATGCTGAAACCTTTTAACCATTTGCAATCAATAGAAAAAAATTGAGACGGAAAAAATGGACAAGCACTCGCACTCGCTCGCACTCACACACACGCACACGCACATGCACACGCACATGCACACGCACACGCACACACTAGAGGTGGGCACCGCAAATTCCACTTCCACAAACGCACTTCCGCATACCCTAATCCTTACTTTACGCAACCGCAAGTCTGCAAATTTCTTGAAATTACTATTTCCGCAACCGTAGGTACGCAAAACTGCAAACCAATTTATTGATATTTTCACAGCAAAAAGGGCATGAATAAAGGTAAAGCACTCTGTAATGTACTGGTAGAAAATATATATATATTATTTACTAAATCATTAATGTTAATTACTGTATTTATTTGAAATTTTTCATACCTACCCCTCAGCGCCACTGATGATATAGCTGACATTTCACCTCACTGACTGAGGAGTCACAATGTCCTCATTGTGACTCCTCACTCAATTGATCTAATATATTGATATATTTATCTACTGAAACTAAGGGGTAGTAATTAGTTTAAGTACACTACATTCCAAAATATATTTTATTGATGTGAAATTAGGCCCTTAGTCATTAGACTCCTCACTTAGAATTCTTTGGTAACAACTCCATTTTGAGCAGTTCCATCCATGTTCCTCTTCCTAAAGACCAATGTCATAAAATTGTCAGAGGACAGACTCTTTTAGCCTTCATGACGTCCGAACATCGACGTCCATCGACGTCCTGGGAGAATAGTTTCTCTACGGCTGCAGAGCTGACAATGGCCGTGTTGGATTTTTTTTCTATCCCATGATTTGTCCCTTTCTTCTGTTTGATTGGCATGAAAGTTTCTTATGCCTAAATCAAGCTACTTAGCCTGCTCTTCTAATGCTTTATCTTCTTTTTTATGCTTGGAAACAGTATCTTTGGCCAGAATAAGATAAATTTGGGGAAGCGAGAAGTTCTGGGCGATAACGGATCGTAGCGGAGGATTTGAATTTTGATATAGCTAAGCTATTTCTTTGAAATATTTTTTGTGATATTTCACAACATGGAATTTTAAATACTTGTCAACACCATGAGTGAAAAAATGCTTTTAAATCCAAAAATATTTGTTAAAAGTCACACCTAGACGCTAGCCTAGAGTGGGATATAAATCTATATATGGTTATGCAATCATTAGATATCTTTCTGTGTGATTTAACCACATAAAATTTCATACATTTGCCAACAGTATGAAAAAAAATCGATTTGTAACAATTTCAAAAATATTCGCTAAAAATTGCACCAAAATTGGCCTAGCGGGGGGTTACATTTTTGCTATGGCGATGATATATTAGTCTACTAGCCGTCCCTATATGCCCTATAGTGAACCTGGAAATGTTGAGTACATAAGATTTTATGCTTGAAATGTAATGTACACATTCTAAGGATGCAGAAACTGCAGGATGCTAATTTGCATATGTTGAGCAATTTGTATAATTGACCTAATTAGCATATTTGTATTACCTTCCTTATTAAACCACCTATATTATTCTTATGGGTGTCTAGACCTAAGTTTTAAGTTTTCAATGATGTAAAACTGCAAGTTGCTACTGTGTATATTTTTATTTTTTCTATAAATTGCCTAATTAGCATATGCATTAGGTATGTCACGAAATTACGAATACATTCCCTATTTAACATAACATATGTTTTAAATCAAAGCAAAATTCAGTCTTGAATCTAATATTGTAAATCAACATATTATTGTTCCTTAAATCAACAATTAGCACTGCACACAATGGAGTTGTCGTGGAAATGGTCTGACTGGAGAGAGTCAATACATGTCTTCCTCTTCATGGTCAATGTCCTTCCTCTTCATATGTCTTCATATGTCTTCTTCATATCCCTCCTCCTCGTCTCCCTCGTCATCAACCCTGTGTGTTAGTGGGTTGAAGCATTCCCCCCCACCTTCACACAAGCAGTAGTTGGTGCATGATAGTCCATTTCCCACACAACTGCACCTCCCGCTGCATGCCTTCCCCTCGGCTTGGCAGTTGCAGCTGATAACGTCCATTAGCTGTTCAAGTGCTATGAGATCCCTGGACAGCACTGGCATCACTTCGTTGTTAGCATCAACTTCCCAACCTTAGTCAGTAATTTCGACAGCAGGAAGGCTAGCCTTGGCTGCAGCCTTCCACAGAATGAGCACAAGATCCCGAGTTCTAGTCCCACCAAGGAGGATCTTTAAATCCATCGTCGAGTGGCCGAATAAACCCGCGGGATGCATACCTGTTCTTGGGACTGCGACTTCAAGTGTGGCGGAGGGACATTAGGTGGCTTCATGAGCCTAAAACTGCGGGTTGACCATCACAGAAAACGGACCTTCACCTATAACATCACAGGTGTCACTATAAAAATCCAGCCTGCGCCACCAACGGGCGGAGGGGCCAACCATCACGACCCTCCAGAATGTGCAGGGCCAACCACTAGTTGGCCCTTTCCCTAGAGGAAAAACCATAATGGCCTACAGGCGCTATAGGCTTCAATGTAAAAATTTAAAAATTTAAAAAAAATTGTCTGTATATATCTTTCTTGCATTCTTATCTGTCAATCTTTTGTTTTCAGCCTTGCTCTGTCTATCTGTGTCTGTTTGTCTCGTAACTTTCAAGTCATTTGGTTAACTTTTTGTCCAGGGTCTTATACTTAGTGGTGTGGCAAGGAAGGGCTTCTGTTTTAGTCTTGCATTAGGCCTAAGGTTCCTCTCTTTCATGTAAAGTGGAAAGAAAACACAATCTTGTTTTCCCTCTTTGAACCCATTTTCTTCCCCTCATCTCCATTTTGTATAATCTCTCTCTCTCTCTCTCTCTCTCTCTCTCTCTCTCTCTCTCTCTCTCTCTCTCTCTCTCTCTCTCTCTCTCCCTCTCCCTCCTCTCTCTCTCTTTTCTCTCTTTCTCTCTCCTCTTCTCTCTCTCTCTCTCTCTCTCTCTCCTCTCTCCTCTCTCTTCCAATCATCGCTATTCAAAATTCACCTCTCACTGCTAAGTCCACACACACCCCACACACACACACCCCACACACACACACACACACACACACACACCCCATACACACACACACACACACACAACACACACACACACACACACACACACACACAACACACACACACACACACACACACACACACACACACACACACACACACACACACACACCACACACACACACCACACACACACACCCCACACACACACCCCACACCACACACACACACACACACACACCACACACACACACACACACCCACACACACACACCACCACACACACACACACACCACACACACACACACCCCCACACACACACACACACACACACACACACACGCAAAACACCAGGTGATGATTCCCCAGTCCACACTCATGCATGGTTGGCAGTATAGCGCAGTGTATTGCCCTCTCCACCCTCCTCTCACGGTCTCACCTGGCCTTACTTCATTAGCGCCGGTCAGGTGTTGCGAGGCGGGATGAGAGAAGTGCCGGGGGAGGTAACTTCTAAGGAGATGAACTGCGTGCACCGGGGGTTTATGCGCAGAGGTGAGGTAGTACATTTGAGGGTAAACATTAATTAACACGCGGGCCCTCAGGTAAGTTTGCTATGGGAGCGGGGGGAGGAGGCATGACATAACGTTATTAAAAGTAAGTTACATGATTTTTGTGGGGTTTTGTTGGGGTGTGTGTGTGTGTGTTGTGTGTGTTGTGTTGTGTTGTGGTGTGTGTTTTGTGTGTGTGTGTGTGTGTGTGTGTGTGTGTGTGTGTGTGTGTGTGTGTGTGTGTGTGGTGTGTGTGTGTGTTGTGGTGTGTGTTGTGTGTGTGGGGTGTGTGGTGTGTGGTGTGAGTGTGTGGTGAATGAAAAATGCCACATGAGATCATATTTTGTTGTGGTTTGAGGTAATATAATAATTTAGGAAAATCAATTACTGGTGTTTTGCTGTTATGAGAGCAGGATGTGATTATTCAACTTGGTTTGGTGTGTTATAAATGAGTGTAGAGGAGTAACTATATAAAGTGGGTTTTCTCTCTCTCTCTCTCTCTCTCTCTCCTCTCTCTCTCTCTCTCTCTCTCTCTCTCTCTCTCTCCCCTCTCTCCTCTCTCTTCTCCTCTCTCTCTCTCCCTCTCTCTCTCTCTCTCTCTCTCTCTCTCTCTCTCTCTCCTCTTCACACACACACACACACTCCAGCCATATACCATTTCATTTATTTATCACCACATTATCTTATTAGGTATCTTATACATACACGTGTCTCTCTTTCCTTATATTTCTTCTTACATCACAATACTCTTTTCCACTTGTGCCAATATATTCATTTAATTCATTCAATATATTCATGTTCCTTGTTGCTATTCTGTGCCCCTTCCTCTTCCTCTTTCTCCTCCTCCTCTCTTTTCCTCCTAAGTTTCCTCTTCTCCCACCGAATTTCACCTCATAAGTTCCGCCAGACCCTCCTACTTCTTCCTCTTCTTCCCTAGCTTTAATCATGCTCCTCCTTCTCTTTATTCCCCTGTCTCCAGCTGATGATAAAACTTCAATCTGTAGCCATTTGGCCGTAATCATCCTTAAAGGGGAAATTGGAAAGGCTATATTAATTTCCATCCCTTCTATTTTCAGCAGGTGGTGATGGTGGTATGGAATGAAGATGTGAGAATGATTTCAAAGTGAAAAAAGAAACAGAGAGAGAGAGAGAGAGAGAGAGAGAGAGAGAGAGAGAGAGAGAGAGAGAGAGAGAGAGAGAGAGAGAGAGAGAGAGAGAGACACACTCCAGTTTCATATCCCGCCCTCTCCCTCACCCTGCCTCTTCCAATGTTCCCCTCTCCACCCTCTCATCCTGTTCTCCCTCCCATCGCCACCTTCCTCCCCGTTCCCTCCTTCATCCAAACTCACTCTGCCTTGCTCTCTCCCCTCTCGCTCCCTTCATTTTTCTTTACTATTGTTCATCCTCATTAATTCTTCATTCTCCCTATTAGTCCTTAAATCCCTCACTTTTCCTCAATATCGTCTGCCTCATCAAAGGAAAAATTGCTCATCCTAACCATTTTCTCCTTTTTCTTATTAATGAGTGTGTCCTTATTTTATAAATTTATCCTTTCTTCTTTTTCTCTCTTTTTCTTCATTTTTGTCTTATTCTTCTAAACCTTTTTCCTTTTCATTGTCTTAATTTTTCCCTTTTCCTTTTTTTATCTTTCGCAATCTCCCTTTTTTGTTATCTTCCTTATCTATTTTTGTTTTTGTTTTCACGTTGTCTTTCACTTTCACATTTCTGTTGTGCTTTTTCTTTTCCGTCTTGTTCCACCTTCAGTAGTTAACCATTGGCCAGAAGCCGTTTGGGTTCCGATAATAATTGTTGAGTTTTGTGCGTCCATCTTAATCCAGGGAACAGTGTCATTGTTCGTGCTAAAACTGAAGTCACAGACTCAGCGTCGGAAGAAGGTACAAGAAAATGTAAGATATTCTCTGAAAATGCTTCAGTGCAGAATTTGATAAACTAGATGATAACTATGATGCCTGAAATGGCAGCAGCTCAACACTGGTGTTTAAGGTCAAATATGACAAGACTGAAGAAGTTTCCAGATGTATTATACGTTAGCTACCGATATGTTTAATGTATTAAAATTTCATTATCCTATGTCGTACTGCGTCAGTAGTATTGTATTGGTAATAGAAACAGTAGTAAAAGTAGCAGTGGCTGTAGTAGTAGTAAGTGCCCGTACAGTAGTAGTAGCAGTAGTAGTAGTAGACGACCTTGCCGCGGATTCAGCACGTCAGTGCTTTTCATTCACTCAGAGCAGTAGTTCAGCAGATATTCTCGTTATACGCAAGCAAGTACGTATCTTAGTCATCGTTATATATATATATATATATATATATATTTTATATATATATATATATTATATAATATATATATTATAAAATATATATATATAAAATATATATATATAATATATATATATATATATATATATTTTTATATATATATATATATTATAATATATATAATAATAATAAGATGATATAANAAAATGTCAAAATTTTTCAAACATGCCCAGAAAGTAAAACCATAGAACTACTTGTCTGAGCTGGTGGCAGCACTTCCCCTTAAAACTCATCCCCTTTCCCTTAACTCATACCCTTTCCCCTTAACCCTACCCCTACCCCTTCCTTAAGTTCATTCCCATTTCAGTACTCCCCGCAGCGAGAAGTGGTTCACACTATAATCAAATAGTGAAGTCATAAGACAATTTCAATTTCAATTCAAGTTTTAAATCAAGGAAAAATCCTAACCAAATTAACTTCATTCAAAAACAAAGGCACCAGGTATAAACCTTCTTCATGGGAAGTTCTGGCAACACGGGTTAACACAGTGGGAAGCAGTTAAGGCAGTGGGGGGCAGGGTAAACACAGGACGGGAGGCATGTTAACACAGTGGTAGGCAGGTTAAGGCAGTGGGAGCCAGGGTAAGGCAGTGGGAGCCAGGGTAAGGCAGTGGGAGGCAGGGTAACACAGGAGGGGAGGCATGTTAAACAGTGGTAGGCAGGTAAAGGCATTGGGACCCCGGGGTTAAGGGCCCTGGGAAGCAGGGAAACACAGGACGGGAGGCAGGTTTAACACAGGGGGAGGCAGGTTACACAGTGGGAGGCAGGTTAAGGCAGTGGGTGGCAGGGTAACACAGGACGGGAGGCCCGGTTAACACAGGACGGGAGGCGGTTAAGGCAGTGGGAGCCAGGGTAAGGCAGTGGTGGCAGGGTAACACAGGACGGGAGGCAGGTTAACACAGGATGGAGGCAGGTTTAAAGGGCAGGGGGAGCCAGGGTAAGGCAGGGAAAGGGGGAGGCAGGGCAACACAGGACGGGAGGCATGTTAACACAGTGGTAGGCAGTAAAGGCAGTGGGAGCCAGGGTAAGGCAGTGGGAGCAGAGTAACACAGGACGGGAGGCAGGTTAACACAGGGGGAAAGGCGGTTAAGGCAGTGGGTGGCAGGGTAACACAGGACGGGAGGCAGGTTAACACAGGACGGGAGGCAGGCTAAGGCAGTGGGAGCCGGGGTAAGGCAGGGGGGTGGCAGGGTAACACGGGAAACGGAGGCAGGTTTTAACACAGGATGGAAGGCAGTTAAGGCAGTGGGAACCAGGGTAAGGCAGTGGGAGGCAGGGCAACACGGGAAACGGGGGGCATGTTTAACACAGTGGTAGGCAGGTAAAGGCAGTGGAGCCAGGGTAAGGCAGTGGGAGGAGGGTAACACAGACGGAGGCAGGTTAACACAGTGGGAGGCAGGTTAAAGGCAGGGGGAGCCAGGGTAAGGCAGTGGGAGGCAGGGTAACACAGGACGGGAGGCGGGTTTTAACACAGTGGTATGCAGGTTAAGGCAGGGGGTGCCAGGGTTTAAGGCAGTGGAGGCAGGTTAAATCGGCTTTTAGTTACTTTATCATGATCATGTACTTTATTCTGTTTAACTACAGTATCCAATGTAACTGTAACTCCCAGTATCCCTGTACCTGTAACTATAGTTACCCATGTACCTGTTTTTTGTGCAATAAGGGAAAATACCTTGAATATATTGTAGATTATATTTATAAATTTTTTCATTATCAAGATAAAACCTTACTGAGAAACAACCAAAAACATACATTGTGCAATTCCTTTGTGTTTGTTAGTGGCGAGAGAAAAATGGCAATTTTATTATTTTGTATAAACAGAATAAAAATTTTCTTCAAATTATCAAATTTAGTTAATATGGTATGATGCCTGTTTTAACTCTATTAATTTATGTGTCATGTAATTAAAGCTTAATTCCACTTTCTTCTCTTTTTGGGCCTCAAAATTACCCTGGAACTGATTAATTTTCAAAATTACCCCCCGACCCCCCAGCTGGATAGGCTCGTTGCGCTCGCCCATTACCACCCCGGGGCTAAAGCCCCCACAAATTTTTTTTCCTGATGACGCCACTGACAGTAGCTGCAATAGAACGGTTTGAAAGGAAACTTAAAATGAAGGTACAGAGAGAAGGATAGAAACCGAATGAGGGTAGTTTGGAAATTAAAGATTTGTGCCAGACTCTATCAAAAGCTTTTGATATGTCAAGGGCAACGGAAAAAGTTTCACCGAAACCC
>JACEEZ010004925.1:190000-217500 GCA_016584305.1 Chionoecetes opilio | reverse complement strand
TATATATATATATATATATATATATATATATATATATATATATATAGAGAGAGAGAGAGAGAGAGAGAGAGAGAGAGAGAGAGAGAGAGAGAGAGATAGATATGTATATATATGTATATATTAGGGTACGCCGTATAACAAAAATTCTTTTTTTCAACTTTAGCATGCCAATTTCCTATGTACAATGGAATTCTAAGACGATTTTATCTGTTTCCATTTTTGCATTTGAGCAATTCTTACTATGCAAAATCGCACTTTTATATTGCACCCTTATCGAATAATGCTTAAATGAGTACGCAGTGTCCGGTTGGTCCTGTGTATTGCATCATGCACCAATATGAGTTCCAAAGGACTAGCGTGGTAAGCTCTTTCTGATCAGTTGGTTCATCAGGCACTACATCACAGTGTCACAGCCCTTTCGTTGGCCTAGAACGTGTCCATCATGTCCTTCTTAGACCTGAAGCAGGGCATGGTCTCCCGGTGGTGGGCCCGAGCCCGGATGAACCCGTCTCTGGCCTGCTGCCCCACCACTGCTGCCGCAGCTTCTGTCACCTGCTTCACGACTCTTTCAGTGCTCTGAGTGTGGATAGAGAACACCGGAACCTCGTACAGCTTGACCAGGATCTCCTGGATCTGATCCCCGGACAGTGAACAGGTGAATGCCGGCTCGTGCACCTGGCCAGGCTGCCAGCTGATCAGTGTCTGCAAGCTGGTGGCTGACAAGTTCAGCTTGAGTGTGATGCGAGGTCTTACACTGGTGTCCCCATACTCCTCGCCAGCCCTCAGCTTCAAAATCTGGGTCACGGCGAACCTGCGGTCGTCCTCACTCTGACTCGCCATCAGCGAGAGGAGGACACATTCTGAGTGTGCGAACAATGCTCCTGTCCGCACGTAGAAGGTCACAGCTGTTTGGACCTTCTTGAGCTGCGACCTCATCACTCTGAGCTGCGTGAGGATGTGCTTGGGGCCGTCCTCTAGTCTGTGGTGAATCTTGATGTCGTAGTAGAGTTTGAAGTACAGCTGCAGGCAGTACTTGACTAGGATTTCCAGGGTGTTCAGTTCTTTGCCAGTCAGTCCATGCTTTCTGGTCCACATGTACACGAGCGACTGGGCTGTGGTGAGCCATCTGGAGTGGGACACCTTGCCACACTTGATCTCCTGCAGCTCGGACGGGAGAACGCCCCGCTTCACAGCCTGGACCAGCTGGTAGGAGACCTGCTGGTCAGTGGACATGTTGACCAGGATATACTCCGGTATCTGCGTGAGATCTTCACCGCCTGGCACTCCTCTGAACTCTGCGTTGTACTGCATCTCATTCACGCTGGACAGCAGACTGCACACTGGACCCGTGTCAGATGAGGTAGGCCCGTCGATGCTGGTGATAAGGTGGCGCAGGGGCAACTCGTTTGTGTGCAGCACGAATATACTCCAGAAGAGCTTGTGTCCCAGCATCTTCTCCAAATTGGCGTGAGTACCACCCTTCCACCCCGTGTTTGCCCTAGTTGAGTCACCTTGCAGTACGATCAGTGAGTCGGTGGAGTCGTATGTCACCAGCAGATCATAGAGAGACTGAGCCACCTTGAACACAGGCTTCTCAGGTGGCACCGGGTCCTCTGGTACAAAGTGCCAAAGGTACCTTCCAGATGGCTCCTCTGTCACTGACTCATGCTCCTCCCTGATCAACCTTGGGTGCAGTTTCCCATAGCTGTCGGGCACCATCGCCCTGGTCTTGTCCTTCCTCCCATCGTAACCCAATCCAACAATTTTGGTACCCTGGTTAGGGTACGCCGTATAACAAAAAATCTTTTTCTCAACTTTTGTATGCCAATATCCTATGTAAAATGGAATTCTTAGACGATTTTATCTGATTCCATTTTTGCATTTGAGCAATTCTTACTATGCAAAATCGCACTTTAAGCTATGTTTTGCATATAAATATAAAAGTCCATTTTTGCATAGCAAGAAGTGCTCAAACTTGTCTGGGCATGATGTTTTTCTTGTTCCAATTGGTGATACACGTAATCAAGTGAAGTATCGCTCCAATCGGACAATATGTAGAGATCCCCCCGAAGTAGAAGTAAACAACAAAAAACTTCAAAAAAAGGAAAAAAGCTCACAAATAATAAAAGTAAAATGTAAAGGCAAGTAAATAATGTAAATAATGAATGTAAATACTGCAAATAAAGGTAATACACTGTCCTTTTACTCCATATATGCTGCTTTGGAGGTGCAAGGCTGCTCCCTTCTGTGCTTGGCCACCACTTTCAGGAGGTACTGTTGCTGGACCTTGGTGATGATCGAGTTGAAGGAGGTGGCCAAGGCGATACCTCTCTCCGCTCGTCGTTGACCACCTTCATCTGCGAGACGTTCCTCTTCATGTCCAGGAAGGTGGCCTCAGTATCCCATGTCTCGGGACTCTTCTCCAAAAGGGTTTCCACTTCTTCCTTCCGTCCAGGAAGAAGGCTATGCAGGATCCTCCTAGTCCTGGAGGTCACGAGGTCCTTCAGGTCAATGTCTGGGGAGAACCTCTTCCCGTCCAGTCGCTTGAGGCCTTTTCTCTCACGTCTGAACAGGTTCCTGACCATGGCCTCCTTCTCCTCAGTGCTGATTCTCTCGTCCATAAAGGATAGAGCCACAAGGTTCTCCGAGACGTACCAAAGGTGACGACGGAAGGCTTTGAGCGCCACGTCCGCCACCCCTGGTTTGGGGATCCCTCGAGAGAGGTCTCGCATGAACACGAGGTCGTTGAGGGGAGCTCGTTGAGGGACCATGGCCTCATTCCACTTTGTGGCGTACAGGAGGGGCACGAAGAGGGAAATGTCCTCATGGCCTGCAGCTCGTGAGCGGTCAGCTTTACTTGACCTCGGAAGAGGAAGACCTTCAGAGCGTAAATTCCCTTTGCCATCCACCTGGCTTGGTGGAAGGCACCTGGGGCCCGGAACCTGTAGTCTTTCCCGAGGTCTCCTCCCAAGAACAGGTACGAGAGCCAGAGGAGTTCTTCGTTGTCCTCCCTCGGGTGAATGCCGCTCTCCAGAGCACTCTTCAGGTCGTAGAGGGCTCGCTCCCTGTGCTCTGAGAGCTCCCCGGTCAGAAGAGCATGGAGGCTATCCTTTTCCATGGCAGAGCTCCAAGAAGACTGGTCAATTAAGCTCCAACGATCCCTAAATCGAACAATTAGAGGGATGTTCGGTCCTCGGAAGGGTCCGTAGGAGCTCTTGAACACGTCCCCCATGACGACCTCCAGCACATGGTGTCGGCAGGCCACCCAGAGGAGCTCGCGTCCAAGGCCTTCCTGGATCTTCCCGCAGGCTCCTTCATACAGCCCCCTGTTTGATGCCGTCGTGTCGAACACCAAGCCCTGAGCTCTGGTCTGCAACTGAGCCTCCGAGATCGCCTTGAGGACAGCCTCTCCCTGAGCCGTGCCTGTGCTGCGGGGTATCTTTGGGACTCCCAGGAGATGTTCCCTCCCTCCAGCCATGACCAGGATGGCGATTCGGTCGACCTGGTCCTTGCCCGACAGGTCAGGAAGTAACTTCCCATCCCAGTGGACAAGGACAGGAACCCCCTCTGAATGTTTATCGTTTCCGACTTGGTGATGGCCTCCCGATTCCTGATTCTGTGGCGTCGGATGGTGCTGCGAGACAAGGAGAGACTCCCCAGGTCCTGTCCGGATGCCGTTGCAAAGGCTCCCATCGTCCCCATCGCCATCCGGTCCGAGACCTTGAACCGATCCAAGGTGGAGGTGATGTCCGCAGAGAGCAGGGCCGTGGATTTTGCTCCCTCGACTTTACTCCGTTTCGGGTGACTGGGACCGGTGAAGTCTACATCGCTGTCGTCTGTTTCCACGGCGGCGGAGGACGAAGACGAGGTCAGGCGGTCAGACAGTACGACGGAGGTCATGGCTTCCTTCTCCTTCTTCGAGCGCTCCTTCTTCATCTCTTCTGCCCGCACCCTCTCCTTCTTCCTCTCTTGGGCCTCAACTGTGACGCAGTCTAAGCCCGCCATGGACGAGGTCGCTCGGTCCTCCCGCTGGCTGCGAAGAAAGGCTTTGTCCTCCTCCACGGTCATCCGATCGAGGGCATCACTGTTCGCCACGTCAAAGAGTCCTCCAGGTCCCCCTTGAACATTTCCTCTTGCATCCGGGCGGTCTCGGATGCCCGTTTCTGATGTTTTTGGAGGGACTCGTACTTGACCACCAGGCTGATCAAGAGGACTGCCTCTATCACCTCCTTGGCGGCCACGGGTTTGGTCTTCTTCTCGATTCCTGATGGAAGCAAAATTTGCAGAGCACCTGCCCCTTAGAGGGCAGCTTGGCACGTGTTATCTCACATTCAGGGTGCCCAATAAACGTGTGCCACGGGAGCGTGCCACCATGCACGCTCCCTTTTAGAAGTCATCATGCACCTGGGGGAAGAAAAAAAAGAGTAAACTTTAGGGGGGAGTTGCAAACATAGTCCGATCGGCACGAAATTTTGCATGGATATGTCTAACAGGAAGTGAAACAAGATCGACATCATGCCCGCTACATTACACAACATTTTTATTTTAACTATGTTTTTGGACCATATATATATATATATATATATATATATATATATATATAAAATATATATATATATATATATATATATATATATATATATATATATATATATATATATATATATATATATATATATATATAGTATATATATATATATTATATATATATATATATATATATATATATAATATATATATATATATTAGGGTGGCCCAATAACATACGGCTATATTTTTTTCTAATAATATACTGCTCCACAAGGCTGGTTTGGTTACATATGACTACAAGACCCTACATGCAAAAAATTGGAGAGATATGAGCATGTTTAGAGGTCCCAACAACTTACGCATTACAATTCAAATATTGTTTTCTGCCTTATTGTGTTATATGTATTACAAATTACACAAAATGCTTCATTGTTTACAATGAATACAGCCAAAATATTTATGATTTTCTGCATGTAAACTCCCGTTGTGATATGGAACGGAATCAACCTTGTGGAGAATGACAAATTAAACTTTATGTTTTTTGGGCCACCCTAATATATCTATAATAATATAAGCGAAAGTGTGTGTGTGTGTCTGTCTGTCCGCGATAGGTGCCGCCCCCCGTGGCGGAATCCCGTCATATGTCACAGTTTTGGAACCAGCTCGACCAGGGGAAGGTTTTAAGCCCACTTATGAGATGATCCGATCACCTTTTTTTTTTTTTTTTTTTAGCAGCCTATTAGGGAGAATTGTGAAAAAAAAATGTGGGTTGCGAGAATTGAGGAAACCTTAATGTAGGGTGATGGGTAATGGGTGAGTGAATGGGTGGGGTGATGGGTAATGGGTGTGGGGTGATGGGTGAGTGAATGGGTGGGGGGTGATGGGTTGGAGGTGATGGGTGAGGGAATAGGTGGGGGGTGATGGGTAATGGGTGAGTGAATGGGTGTGTGGTGATGGGTAATGGGTGAGTGAATGGGTGGGGGTGATGGGTAATGGGTGAGTGAATGGGTGGGGGGTGATGGGTAATGGGTGAGTGAATGGGTTGGGGGTGATGTGATTTCAGGAAAGTTAGAAGGGGCTATCTGGAGAGTCTGTGCACACTGTGCCTGTGTACTGTGCCTGTGTATGATGACCATGATGTCAGTGTCTTTATGATGCATGATGGTGCTCCCGGCCACACCGCTAGACGAGTGGGTAGATGTTTGTTGGATAATGATGTTGAGGTGATGAGTTGGCTTAGTGATAGCCCAAACCGAAATCCAATAAAAAATGCATGGAAAGTGATTAAAGGCAAAGTGCGCGAAAAGCAGGTGTCCTCCCTACCTCGCCTAATGGAGGTGATACGTGAGGTGTGGGAAACAGAGATGGACCTAGAATATTTTCAATCACTCACCAACATCATGCCAAAGAGGATGAAGGATGTGCAAAGGGAGAAATGACAGCCTATTAACGCGAGTTTTTGTTTGGTTTGTCTTTCATTTCTAGTTTTTATCAATATTTTTGTCCCGTTGCAGTCACTTTTAAAATGTAAAGTCAAGTAGCTCTCATGTATTTCGGCGCCCACTGTATATATATATATATATATATCAAAGACAAAAGAGAAGCCAAAAAAATTACCTACAGCCAAGTCACCTCTACCACTAACAACAAACATCAGGAAGCAAACTACTCCACTAACATTAATCTGGGAAAAGATACAGCCGCTAAAATACTAATGTGCATGTTACACGCACACATGATCAATATAGATCGGCCGGGAACATATAACACCGAAATCAACAAGCTCCTGAAAGCCCACAATCTGTCAAGGCCTGTCCACACTATGGGTCATGCGGCTGGCGGTGAGGCTGGTGGATGTGTTGAAATACGACCTGCGCGTCCAGACTGTGCCTCACCGCCATGGCAGGGAGGCGACGCTCCGTCACAAGATTGATTGATGTTCATTTCAATTTTTGACCCCCTAAATATTTTTGCATTGTGACGTATCATATACCGTCAGAATCGGAAAAGTGTGTTGCTTCCGAGACAGTAAATAAACATGCAATGCAAGCAAAAATAAATTAATAACAAGGAGTTGAATAAAAAAAGGTGAGAGAGGAATTTTTTTTTATGCACTATTTCGCTTTGGTATCATTATCTTTTTCTTGCTATAGTATACTGTAATTTATTTATATTCATGACACGCAGTAATGTCTCGTGAAGATGATGGTATGTTCAGTCTTCCTAAATATCATCTTATTCATCTGGTAGTTTGATAATACCATCACTGGGGCAGCACTGAGGAACTGCAACACGTCCCTCGAATCGGGAAGGGTTGGATTCGCTCCACACGACGCGCGCGGTGTTGAAAACCTCGATTTACAACTCCGCCAGCCTCACCGCCAGCCTCATGAGCCCTAGTCTGGACGGGCCTTCAGAAGTGAAAATGCCTGACAACCCTACTTCAATGGAAATATTAAATATGGCAAGAGACAGTAATGAAAATGAAGAGAAAAACGAAGAACAAGAAAGGGTCAATGAAATTGCAAAAGAAAGAACAGTAGAAGAAAAAGACGGTGAAAAGACCGAAGATATACCTGCACTCGAACAAATAAGTGGAAAAGAAATGGGACTGGAAATCATAACAAAGACAAGCGAAGGATGGCCGGAAAGGACCATGAGCCTGAGACAACTGATGGAAGGCATCGAGACAGGGAAATACAAATGGCTATATACCCACACAAACTATAATGAAAATGATGTAAGAAAACTAATTAAAGTAATGATATAAATTTAACAGAATGCTGGAGAATAGTCGAAGATCAGATGTTTCGCAAGATCAGAAACTGACTTTTCCATGAAAGGACCCCACCACCAAACAAAGACAGAGGCAGAAAACTAAGCAAATAGAACCAGAATGGGAAGTACACCAATACCAATAAATATACAACATACGCTACACGGGAGTACAACACTACATACAAATACATTCAACAGCATAATATAATCCATAAAGATACTCCAACATAATGTAGCACATTGGAGGCCATACAGACATAACCTCACGAACACATATATGGAAATCGACCCAGACATAATCCTCATAAATAGCCATGGTTTAAAGGAACATGAATCACTACACATATACGGATATTCAACACATAAAATCAATTCTAGCAACGAGATGCATGATGGCAGCGCAATTCTAATAAAATCCAATATAAGACATAAGGTTACAGATATCTTTGTAACAGACATACTACAAGTAACCATAGAAACTACTCTCAGCCCCGTAAACATAGCCACTACTTAATTACTTCCCCCCACGTCGACCCTATACTTACCATTCCCAGACTTTTGCAAACTTGCCTACAACAACACACCCACTTATATAATAGGAGATCTCAATGCAAATCACCATATATTGGGAAACTCAAACAATAACACGGTGGGAAAAGGGATAAAAAGAATGATAGACAACGACGAACTTAACTATCCCAGCAAACATGGTCATGACTGGCCGGCATCAAATCAGTGTCGGCAAATCACAAACAGCTATATTGGCATTGAGTCGGCAAACCGCTAATGAAGGAATCAGCCTGGCTGCGGACCGACAACTTACGTATAAACGTTTGCACCCGGGCCTGATTCGGTTACGATACGGGCCCAGAATCAGATATGTGTCGGCAATCCCTAACCAAACTATTTCCACTACTGAGCCACAAACGGGCCAACATAGCATCTAAATCGTGCCACAAGCGGGCCAACACAGCAACTGAATCGTACCACAAGCAGGCCGATTTAGCATCCAAATAGTGCCAACAAGTGGGCCAACATAGCAAACTGAATAGTGCCACAAGCAGGTCGACTTAGCATTTGAATAGTCCCACAAGCAGGCCGACTTAACATTTGAATAGTGCCACAAGCGGGCCAATATAGCAGGAATAGTCCCACAAGCGGGCCGACAAAGCAGCTGAATCGTTTTACCGTTCCTAATGCCGGTGTAGCGCGCCGACTAGCTACCCCGCCCGGATGGCTATCCTGCCACGACTACGCACGTACGGCAGATGACGTCACACAGGAAGACATTGGCCACGCCTCCCGGACCAGAACATGATCATCAGATTCGCTTATTTAACCTAAATATATATAAGTCTACAAAACTTAACTCCAAACCTATCCTAAAAATTTAACCAAACCTAAATCAAACCTAAACCAAACCTTAACTTAACCAAAATTCAACCATTTATTTATATATGATAATAGCAAGGTATATTAGGTTACTTAAGTTGATTAGGTTAAATTTAGGTAAGTTAAAGCTTGGTTTAGATTTGATTTAGGTTTAGTTAGGTTTAAGATAGGTTTGGGTTAAGTTTTGTAGAGTATTTATGTTAAATAAGCGAATCTGATAATAATGTTCTGGTCCTGGAGGTGTAGCTAATGTTTTCCTGTGTGACGTCATCTGTAGCGTGTGCGTAGTCATGGCAGGGTAGCTATCCGGGCAGGGTAGCTAGTCCTGGCGCTACACCGCTCCACTTTTAAATGTACACAGGTTTGTGAATGGAATAACCTGTTGCCAGGATTGAATGGGTTCTCAACTCTTACAGTATGAGCTAATGACCAATATAGTGCAACAAAGAATACAAATTATCGCTGTTACTTCAAATCAAACCATAATCATCAGTCTCGGCTGCAGTATATCAGTCTTGCCTGTGGTTGAGGCAGTCTGGCACTGGCAGTCAGCAATCCAATTCACAATGTGTGCCCTAATACACCATCTGGCTGCTACAAATAAAAATACTGTAAATGAAACAATATTAATTATGTATATAAATATACTTTTCATAAGAATATAATCACTGTATTGTTACACAAGTGGAAAAAAAGTCCAGACAAATGTGGTAATATTTTTTATCAATGAACAGACAAATAACGAAATAGATAAACAAATACATACATGAACGAATAAATAAATAAACAAATAAATATATATATATATATTATATATATATATATATATATATATTATATATATAATATATATATATATATATATATATAAAATTTACCCATAACGTATAGTTATAACTGGGAAGACTCTTATGGTTTCTTATGGGAGCTGTCATTCTGCTCACGCACCATTCATGAACTATGTACTATATGTGACAAGTCATGAATATTGAGATGCTGCAAATCTAAATGATGAACGCTGACAATAAACTTGGATAAGCATCATCGATTGTCTAACTTCATAAGACATTATGGGAAAATCTAACGTTAAACAGAAACCAATCAATCAATCATTGGGGGCATACGCTGGGGGGCACGTCGCCTCGCCCACCCTACGACGCCACTCCCGGGGGTCACCACGCGCGAGCTCCCATGCAGGTTCCTTTCCCATACCAAGCAGCTCTCGAAAAGAAACCTCAACTTGCCCCAGCCACGAGTCTTGTGGGCGCCACCTATGCCTCCTCCACGCCGGATTGTCTCTTACAGATACAACCCGATGGGAAGGATCGGTTTCAGGGTAGCGTGCCACATGCCCATATAGCCGAAGTTGGCGCTGACGGACTATGCAGGTAATAGGCCTCGATTCAGTCTCACGGTGCAATCGCTGATTTGACACGTAATCATCCCAGCGATACCCCATGATTCTGCGAAGACACTTATTACCAAAGGCATTGATTCGTCTCTTCAAGTCACTATTTAGTGTCCATGTCTCACAACCATAGAGTAAGACAGGGATCACAAGCGACTTGAAGATCCGGATCTTTGTCCTTCTGCACAGGTACCGACAGCGCCAAATACTCCCGCTGAGCGAGTCCATAACACCGTGGGCTATGCCAATCCGCCGTAAAACTTCTTGACGTGACCCGCCGTCATTATGGACTGCGCTACCAAGGTATGTAAAACTTTCCAAGATCTCAATGTCCTCGCCACACGCATGAACAGACTGTACTGCTTCATCTAGTAAGTCTCCAAACACCTGGACCTTGGTCTTGAGCCAGGAGACCTCAAGTCCCAAAGGCTTTGCCTCCTCGTGCAGCGCCTCGAGAGCTTTCACCAGGACCTCCAGCGACTCAGCAAAGATTACTGCATCATCGGCAAAAACAAGATCAGTGATCTTGGTGTTGCCGACGGATGCTCCACAATCACTTTGATCTACAACCTTGTCCAATACCCAGTCCATACAAGCGTTGAAAAGTGATGGGGATAGGACGCACCCTTGCCTCACTCCTGTATTCACAGGAAAGAAGCTGGATACACCTGCCCCACACTTCACAGCACTCTCAGTCCCAGAATACAGACCAGTTATCAAACCAATAGTCCTTGCAGGAATCCCTCGAAGTCGCAGAAGATCCCAGAGTGACTCACGATGCACTGAGTCAAACGCTTTCTTGAGATCAACATAGGCTGCAAGCATCCCCTGTCGAAACTCACGTCGGCGTTCCACCAGGACACGAAGCGCTAGGATACGGTCCGTTGTTGACTTACCAGGCGTGAACCCAGACTGCTGAGGTCTCTGATGCTTCACCAGATGACTGCGAATCCGTGTCAGCAATAGATGGGCAAGCACCTTGCCTGGTACGCTGAGCAGTGTAATACCGCGGTAATTGTTGCAGTCCTGACGGTCCCCTTTCCCTTTCCAGATAGGGACGACCAGCCCCCTTTTCCAGTCAGGAGGAATGGTACCTGATTGCCATTCGGCAGTCAGGACAGCATGCAACCCGCGGATCATGGCCTCACCCTCAGCTTTGAGGAGCTCCGCACTGATATTACAAACACCAGCTGCCTTTCCACCCCTCAACTTTGCTACAGCCTCTCTGACTTCGTCAAGAGAGGGTGCGATTTCGTCAATGGGAGGATCGGCATCCACTGCCTGTAACCCAGTGGTGTGAAGCTGCTCAGTTGGAGGGTCCACCGTGAACAACTGCCCAAAGTACTCAGCCCAACGAGCCATCTGCCCATCCATCCATCCACAGAAAGAAGAAGGAAAATGTAGCCTGAAAGTCTATCAATCTCTGTAAATTAGGTTAGATTAGGTTAAGGAAAAAAGATAAACGAAATGCATCAGAGAATTATCAGGTTTACCTAAACCACTGATAACTTATACAATCAGAGGTGTTAAGTCTTAACCCATAGCAAATCGGATAAATAATATAATTCCCACCATCTGCCAGATGTGCAGGGGGCTGTCCTGTACAGCAGGGCCCATACTTATAACGATTTAGGAGTCGTCTTAGACTCGCTCGAGTCTTAAATATGGCGGCCGGCGTCCTAAATCATTTCGAGCGCATCCTAAATCGCTAAGACTCGTCCTAATTTCGAGGTTTGGCTAGAACAGGGTGTGAGGTGTCCTAGCGAGCAGGGCGGCGGCTAAGACTCGTCCTAAGACGTAAACATGGAGTGCTCCACCCACTCCTGAGAACTTTTCGTGACAGGATAGATGTACTGGACGAACTTGTTGATACATAACTAACTAATCAAGCGATACCGCTTGGACCGAGAAGGGATTATATATGTGACAGACTAGTGGGAGGTGTAATATAAAGCAACACTAAAAAAATACGGCGATCAGTGCATGACAAGTCACGAGTGTGTTATTATTCACTCTTTGAGGTAGTCATGTTCCTCCTGCCTTGATATCATGTATCGTGATACAGATTGAAGTGCATCCCCACCAAACTGTTGATGAAGAATGGTATCATGTTGAGAATAAAAGCGATTTAGAGTAGGCTCACTATAAATAAAAATTTAAAAAATTGAATAAGTCGTGATTTATTAAGCCATGGAACAATATCCATATAACTCTATTTCTCTTCCCACTGCCGTAGTCTTGATAATTTTCTTATTTGTTCTTGATATCATATGTTAATATACCAAACCCCACCTCTAACCTAACTTAACAGTTTTTGGTTGAAAGAACTAGATTCTAGGTAGTATATGTATCAGCATTATTATTGAATTGCGCCATGGGAAATTGGGTTTAAAAGACTCAGAATGAAGAAATCTACACTATGAAACAGGTTAGACTTGTCAGGCTCGAGGATGACCTAAACCAAACGGTAAATATTCCGCAGGAGTTGGCGGTGCCAACCACCCGGAAAATCGCGCACCATCAAATTAGTTTTTTTTAACCTAAATAACTCAACATAACCTAATCCAAATCTACCCTAAGCTTAACATAACCTAAACCAAACCTTAACATAACCTAAATCTAACCTAACCTAAACTAAACGTAACCTAACTCAGCAATTTGGTAATAATGGACGATGACTTCGCGGTCGTTTTCAGAGACACCGACTATTTTTTCCTGGTCTTCAATAGGTGCATTTTCTAATGGAGATAGTTTTATTTGCGCAAACCCAAAGTTAAAAAAAAAAAAAATTATCACCGAATGTTATGGCACCGTTTCCATTAAAACACTGTATCTCCATCAGAAAAAGCACTTAAACTTGGCCGGGAGAAATTAGTCAGGGTCTTATAGGTTTTAATGAAACCTAACCTAACCTTTTAGGTTTTAATGAAACCAAAACTAACCTGGAAAATCTTAAAAACAAGGTCTCCACGCTAAGCTGACACAAATGTTGGCTCTACGTATTATACTTACTGTCTTTAAGACATCTGTTTATATTTTAATGAGTGCCGATCCTTACTTTGCCTACATGGCCGATATTAAATTTCAGCGATCCATAATGTTATATTATTTAGTTTTGGTTGTGGGTCCCGGAAGATGCCAGTAGAAGATGCTCGTAGCCGAAACGCCGTGTGACGAACGCGCATATTTTTGCCACCATTACGGGCATCTTTTGGTAGCAAAATACCAAAAGATGCCGGAAAAAGTGTCCGTGTGACACAGCCTTTAGGTTAGGTTAGGGCAGGTCAGGTTAGGTTAGGTTAGGTTAGGTGCACAGCACAAGGGGCTCGAAGAGGGGTGCTAGGTTAGGTCTGTAGAGTTTGTCATCTTTAGAATAAAGGCTCAATCTCCTATCTTCTTCTTATGGCCAACAAGCTTGGGGACATGGTGGAAACCTGGGTTTTTGGGTGGGGGAGCACACACATAAGGGAAATATGGCCTCCCACAAAAAAAATCCTTAAACTAGGGAAATTTCCCTAGTTCATGGACTTTATCGGGGAAATATTTCCCTTATATGTGTGCTCCCCCACAAAAGGAGCACACTCATAAGGGAAATATGGTTCCCCACAAAAAATCCCTAAACTAGGGAAATTTCCCTAGTACATAGACTTAATCGGGGTAATATTTCCCCGATAAAGTTCATGAACTAGGGAATATCCCTAGTTTAGGGATTTTTTGTGGGGGGCCATATTTCCCTTATGTGTGTGCTCCCCCACTCAAAAACCCCGGTTTCCCACCATGTCCCCAAGCTTGTTGGCTATAAGAAGAAGAAGATAGAGGGTGGAGCCTTTGTTCTTAAGACCTACCCCTAAACTTAACCACAAAGTATATCTGACCTAACATTATAGGTTTCATTAAAACCTATAAGACTCTGACAAATCTTTCCCGGCCAAGTTTTAGTGCTTTTTCTGATGGAGATAGTGTTTTTAATGGAAATGGTACCATAAAATTCGGTGATGATTTGATTTTTTTTGGTTCCGAAATTTGATGAGTCAGCACTTATTACGCTCCCTGGTGGGTTAATTGACATTGCTGGCAACACAAATGCAAATTGTGGTCATTTGGAGAATACATTTATGGCATATATGTGTATCTAGAGTCATTTCATTAGAACATAAAGAAGCATTTGTGTCGTCCGGTTAAAAATAATCGCGGTCAAAACGGTCATTTTGTAAAATAACCGCCACTGCTACCATATGACGTTTTCGCGGTGGGTCCATATCTGGAATTATTCATTAGATTATTATCTATGACTGTGCCAAATTTCATGCTTGTACGTCTAAACCCACAATTCTTATGATGGATACACCTTTTTGCCTGACTATAACCAGGACATTGGTTGCGTAGCCTAACCTGAAACAGGAGTAATTGGGAGATAACTGCAAAATGAGGCATTTCCGACAATTTTTAAAGAGACCATCATTGACATTCTTAACACATCAGAATACATAGGTATAGAAACAATTTTAACCACATACTCAATTTATGGTTGAAAGTACCAAAATATCTTAGAAATACTGCTAATGGTCAGATTTACAAGTTGAAAACGGTTATAACGACGTGCCTTGTAATGTATCAAACTACAGTAGAACCGAGGCAGGTGTTGCTGCTTTTAAATGAAGATGACAGTTAAAAGTAGTGACAACATTTCTAAAAATGCACTTTTTAGGACGTTTTGACTGGAAAAAACACTCTCCATTTGTAAAAGTATTAAATAATAACGTAATCAAACCATTAAATAATTTAACCTAACCCTCAAACTAACCTAACTTAGCCTGCCCTTAAACTAACCTAACCTAACCTAGCCTATGAAAAATGTTGTTTCCACAACATTTCATTGTTACTTTCACACTCGTTCTCACCTATAGAAACAGTAGAAAGGTGAAAAATTCTTGAATCCAGACACAGTCATGTTCTAATATTAGCCCAGTAGGGTCAGTACTGCTGTACCAAAGGCCACACCAGACAAACCCCTTCATCACAATCACCGGTAAAAAATGCAGTTTAGTTCAATATCCGCTATTTACCAAAATTCTCCTGACATAACTGGGGGGCTTCGCCCATCCAGACCCCCCCCCCCCGCTAGTTAACTAACCTAGCCTGGGCATTGATTACTTATCCTATTATAACCTCGCTGGGAGGAAGGGGGGATTTCGCCCCTACAGATCCCCCATGTGTATATCTCATTTCCGTCGGGTTGTAGGGATTATAAATGCTGCAAATTGTCAGTACATAACTTGAGGACGGTTATAACTCGTGCTTATAATGCTTTAAACTGCATTACAGTAGAACCAATCACCAAGTAAACATCTTCTCCACAAGCCTATTACTTAACTCCCTGAAGCGGTACAATTCTAGAATCCTTTCCCGCCCTATTAGTGGGGTTTTTTCCTCCAGACCTTCACAGATCACTTGAGATACCTCTAAAACGTAAATATAAAGTGGGGGAGAGCTGCCCCTTCACCTTCCCTCCCCCCCTAAACGATCCCATGAACCCCTCAAAAATATAATATGGTAAATATTACTATTCTAACCTCACTATAACCTAGCCTAACATCACTAATAATCTCCTAAAAAGACACCCAAAAATTCATTACTATAGTCAATTTTTTCATTATGGTCAAAATGCACTAAAGAAGCCACGCCCCCTGCCTCCCCTTCTATTCTACGGGGCAGCTGATTGGTGCATTCCTCGTATCATCACTACCAATCACAATATCTTCACTACTTAACAGCGCGTGACACACTGGACAGAGCAATCTTCACTACAGAGGGATATTTGATTTTGTCACCCTCTGTAGTGAAGATTGCTCTGTCCAGTGGTCACGCCGCTGTTAAGTAGGGAAGATATTGTGATTGGTAGTGATGATACGAGGAATGCACCAATCAGCTGCCCGTAGACAGAAGGGGAGGCAGGGGGCGTGGCTTCCTTAGTGCATTTTGACCATAATACAAAAATAGACTATAACCTTACCTCAATATAACCTAACCTAACCAGGTAAAATTCTAGTTTTTTCCCGCAATTAAGTCTCGCTAGGAGGTTATTGGTAAGGTTTGATAAAGTTATAATGAGGTTAGGTTAGTAATATTATTTTTGGGGGTCCAGAGGATGGGGTCATTTAGGGGGGGCAAGGGGGTTGAAGGTGGCAATTTCCCCAAAATAAATATTTACGTGTTAGAGGTATCTGAAGGGATCTGTGAAGGTCTGGAGGAAAAAACCCCACTAATAAGGGCGGGAAAGGACTCTAGAATTTTATCATGTACTAAACTGTGGAATATAACAAAAATAGCAGTTCGCTCTAGCCTATGAGGCTTGTTTATAATTCTTGTCAATATATTTGACCATTTATCATCTCTAAGATGTCACCACTCTTTCCTACGTACCTTTATAAGTTTTTGTGGCGTAGATGAAGTCGATCCTCAGCCTAAGAGGCCTGTGAGAGCAGTAAATGTAGCGCCGCGGCCGTCCACTTACACTGGTAATTTTTTTTTTAATATCGGCTTCGAGACAACGGGCGCGAGTGGCCAACAGCTGACTGCCTGGTACGATTCAGCCACCTAATAATTAACAATTATTCTTAATCCGAGTTTTAATTCGAGTTTTGGACTTACTTAAGTCCTTCGGCCCGTCCATTCGAATATGTCACATCTACATAATATATTATCCTTGGGCCGAGTCAAGGAAGGCTGTGTTGGGGCTGTACGAATTTAACAATAATTGGCCCGATATACATGTACTGTACTGTAGGTGTACTCTCTCCAATTACTCTCCAATTACTGTCTTAGCACCTTCTTTCTATATTTTTTTGATCTCACCGACTAGGCAGCTGTGTCAGGAGGTATTTTTCTAGTTCCCGCCCCCATTAGCCAGGTGTCTTTTCTCCGGCGCTTCTTGACCTGTCTATAAAGGTGGTTGACGCGTCTACCCGGCAGACCACACTCAACTCGACACTCACTCTTGACTCATAGGTCACGCCATAGACCACTGTATACCTGGACTGTTCACCCGACAATGTTTTGAATTGCGGGGCTGCATAGGGGCCTGCGGGGCGCCCGACAAAGAGATATAGTGGTCTATGGACTATCATATAGACTGGTTTATCAGTATATATGATATACTGTAATCTTCGTAAATGTTTGTTCTATAATATTAACAAATAAAAAACAGTAAAACACGCTAAAGAAATGCCATTACGAGACTGAAGAAATATGCATGAACATTTATATTGAACATATATATGAACATAAGTTTTAAATGGCGAAGAGTTGAAGTGAATATTCACTTAACTCTTCGCCATTTGAAACTTTGCGAGTCAACTTTTATAATGAAGAGTATCAATAGAAGCGCGCACTTTTATTAGCTTTCCATTGCTATATTTCGTTATCTGATAAATTAATTAGAACCATGCATAAATTAGCGTTAAATAAATAAATAAATTCATCAATCGGGTAATTTTCCGGATTGATGATGTTATTTATTTACTTATATATTTCGTTTTCTGATAAATGAATTAGTACCGTGTATAAATTAGCGTTGACTAAATAAATAACATCATCAATCGGGAAAATTACCCGATTGATGATTTTATTTACTTAGTTAACGCTAATTTATGCATGGTTCTAATTAATTTATCAGATAACGAAATATAGCAATGGAAAGCTAATAAAATTGCGCTTCTATTGATACCCTTCATGATAAAAGTTGACTCGCAAAGTTTTAAATGGCGAAGAGTTGAAGTGAATATTAAGTTCATGCATATTTCTTCACTCTCGTAATGGCATTTCTTTAGCGTGTTTTACTGTTTTTTATTTGATAATATTATAGAACAAACATTTACGAAGATCACAGTATATGATATATACTGATAAACCAGTCTATATGATCCGTATATATATATATATATATATATGAATTCGAGCGGCCCTCCGACTTCAGCCCCTTGTGCGACAGGCCGATATTCCGTGCGCAGGCCAGGTATACCAAGGATAGTACATAGATATACTATCCTTGAGGTATACAGTGGTCTATGGTCACGCATACGGCTTCGTCACGTCGGGGGCGGCCACGTGTGCCGCCCACGCCCAACATATTCCACTGTTCTGCTGTTCTGATGTACTCCACTTCTGCTGAAAAATATATTCATCTTCTGTCTACAAGTTGGTAATTATTCCTCATACCCATGCACGTATCTTTAAGAGACACTCGGTAGACATACACAGACCTCAGAACACGTGTTGACCACACCACTCCTCTGAGCCTGCCGCTCGTGCCACTAGCTACCACAACGACGCTACCAAACACACCCACCGCCACTCGCTCATCTCATGTTCCGGTTCCTGCCCTGCCTCCACTCACTATATTCAAGTACTATCCACCACACATCCACGGTACAAGAATGGTAACAGCGGTGTACAGAATGGTCTCTTTGTCTGTGTCTCTTTTGTGTGGGTATGTGCGTCACCATGCACGTGTTGCTTAATATTGATGTCCTGATGTCCCATGATGTACTGATGTCCCATGATGTCCTGATGTTCTACCTCGCTCCGATGTCTCTACGATCTTCCTCTTCCCCGCCCATGATGTTCCTGCGCGCCCCTGTCGACGCTCCTGGTCTGGTATGTCATGTGCGACCTTCGCACAGCTTGCGGCCCCCGCCCGCATCCACACGTTCATTCTGATGTCGCGTGTGGTCTCTCCACGCCCGTGCCCCTCGCACGTGCTCATCTTCCACATCCGTGCCCTCGTGGCGCCCATCGTGAGTGTTCCTGCTTCTTCCCTGCTAACGTGAGTCGTCAGCAAGTGTTATTATTTTCTCGTCACTGGACAATTGTGATTATTCCTATTTTGCGTGTGTTATTATTTTTCTTGTCACTTTGAAACGTGACTCAATGTCTCCTGTGCTTTGCGATATTCTGTGTGTGCCCTATATTTTGACTTTATTTGAATCATTTCTGTGATTATGTTTGGGCTGCAACTATTTTTGTCATTTTCTTTACCTGCTTGTTCATTTTTGGTAGATTTTTTACCTGCGTGTCTCCTTGCTAAACCTCTTGGGCTGAGGTTAGGTTATCGGCGATGTCTACAGTGGCATCGTGTCCGCCTTCCGCGGCCTGCTTCGTGGCTTACGCCCACGCCCGCCGCCCATTCCTCAACTCATCTCTCCTTCGTTGGCTTGTCAGTGTTTTCAGCTGGTTTGGTTATAGAAACTGCAGACTCTATTTCCTTACTGGTTGGTTGCCTGTATTAGTATCAGCCATAGACCACTGTATACCTGGACTGCGCACGAGACAATGTTTTGAATTGCGGGGTTGCATAGGGGCCTGCGGGGCGCCCGACAAAGAGATATAGTGGTCTATGGACTATCATATAGACTGGTTTATCAGTATATATGATATACTGTAATCTTCGTAAATGTTTGTTCTATAATATTATCAAATGAAAAACAGTAAAATACGCTAAAGAAATGCCATTACGAGACTATGAAGAAATATGCATGAACTTAATATTCACTGAACTCTTCGCCATTTAAAACTTTGTGAGTCTACTTTTATCATGAAGGGTGTCAATAGAAGCGCAATTTCATTAGCTTTCCAGTGCTATATTTCGTTATCTGATAAATGAAGTAGAACCATGCATAAATTAGCGTTAACTAAATAAATAAAATCATCAATCGGGTAATTTTCCCGATTGATGATGTTATTTATTTACTTATATATTTCGTTTTCTGATAGATGAATTAGTACCATGTATAAATTAGCGTTGACTAAATAAATAACCTCATCAATCGGGAAAATTACCCGATTGATGATTTTATTTATTTATTTAACGCTAATTTATGCATGGTTCTAATTAATTTATCAGATAACGATATATAGCAATGGAAAGCTACTAAAATTGCGCTTCTATTGATACCCTTCATGATAAAAGTTGACTCGCAAAGTTTTAAATGGCAAAGAGTTGAAATGAATCATGTTAAATGAATCATGTTAAATGGCGAAGAGTTGTTCATGCATATTTCTTCAGTCTCGTAATGACATTTCTTTACCGTGTTTTACTGTTTTTTATTTGATAATATTATAGAACAAACATTTACGAAGATTACAGTATATCATATATACTGATAAACCAGTCTATATGATCCGTATATATATATATATATATATATGAATCCGAGCGGCCCTCTGATTACAGGCCCTTGTGCGACAGGCCGATATTCCGTGCGCAGTCCAGGTCAGTCAGTCAGTCAGTGGTCTATGTTTCAGCGCGTTTGGACAAGGAGTAGATCCTCATTTTATGTCTGTGTTGAAAAGTTGATACATAATGTGTAAGTACGTTTCATTTTTGGTCATAATTTTCTACTTAGTGTATACTTTGAAGACTTTTAGATCAGGTATCTTAGTCATAATTTTCACTTTTGAAATTGTATAATGTTGTCACGACCATTTCTCTTTACGTTGGCTAATCCTAGTGTTTCGGCTGGTATGTAGGATAGAATAACTTTTATGGCTATCTCTTGCTTTGCTGTTCGCTTGTGTTCAGTTACAGCGCGTCCTTTGACAATAGAGTTAAAATGCTCATTTTTGTGACAATGTATACGGTTTCTCATGATCAATGATGTAATTTTTTGCGTGCTTTGTCCACGGCTGGTAACGTGGTTAACTTAGTTATGTTTCAGTATATTTCAGTCTACGTCTTGCTTGTGCTTGAGTAGTTAATTAGTAAGTAATTCTTGATCAGGTTATTTTATGTCCACGTCTTGTCAGTGTGCCTGCTTGCGTGGTTAACGTATTTCTGTGCAGCTTATTTCAGTCCCTGCCTCCATGGCATAGTGGTTCAGCGGTTAACTTAACATATATTCAACTTGGGTGTGATTTATCCCCTCATTTTTTGAGTGGTCGGCTATTGACATATTATACTTTGGTGTGATTTTATGTCTCAATATATTGTGTGATTTTCTCATATTTTCTCCTTTGGTACGGTTTATCTCATTATCTTGTGTGATTTTCTCATGTTATCTTTGGTGTAGTATTTTCCATGTTTATATTTTTGAGTGATTCATTTTCATGGTAGTAATTTTTTTGGTCATAGGTTTATTTAATCAATTTTTGGTGTTTGCCATTCAGCTTCATTTTTACCCCTTACGGCCCTTATATATCTCCTATTTATGTTCATATCTTTATATCCCTATAATACGTGAGGGCACGTATTCTTTCAACGGGGGGGTAATGTACTGTACTGTAGGTGTACTCTCCAATTACTCTCCAATTACTGTCTTAGCACCTTCTTTCTATATTCTTTTGATCTCACCGACTAGGCAGCTGTGTCAGGAGGTATTTTCCTAGTTCCCGCCCCCATTAGCCAGGTGTCTTTTCTCCGGCGCTTCTTGACCTGTCTATAAAGAGGGTTGACCGCGTCTGCCAGACTCACTCCACACTCCACACCAGTGTTGCCAAACCAGCGCGAAACGCGCTAGTTCTGACGCATTGGCATCACAAACAGCGCGTACATTTTGTGTTTTGCGCATAGCGCGTTTTTCAGTGCATTTTTATTCAATCTGGTGCATGTTCTAGAGCGCATTTCTCCTAGCGCCCTGGTTAAAAGCAAAAACTGCCATTTATGCTATGGATGTGGTCACTGTGGTGAGGCCGGCCCAGGTCAGGCCTCGGTATTTCCGGATTATCTCTTCTGTGACCTGGCATGAAGGTGAGAAGTTTAAGGATTAGTGGAGGGGAGAAGCAGGTGGCCATGGGAGGAAGGGGAGTTAGGAGAGGGTTGTCCGCGAAATTCGCCTTTATCGTCCGCTAGACGGAGAGAGAGCCTTAATTGCAATTCCCATGAGATAAACTCCCTTTTCACACCTGGACCGAAACCTTGGCCCTTCCACCTCATGTGATAGAAGCATGCATGGTCACGGTGGCCAGACTGCCAAACAAACATGCACACACACACACACACACACACACACACACTGACACACACACACTTACACTTACACACACACACACACGCGCACGCACGTACGCACACACACACACACACACACACATGCACACATACATATTCATACGTACGCACGCACACACACATTTACACACACACACACACACACACACACACACACACACACACACAGTTTGATTGTTGCTGATGCTACAGATCACCTGTTATACAGTTTTGTTCGTGTATGAGTGCACTATCTATTTTTTTTTTCTGTGAATTTATGAATAACAATAAGAGTCTGACTAAGAAAACAAAAAAAAATCAACAAGATGGCTTGGGATGGGACCGTGAGAACTGGGAAGGAAGAGTGTAGTGCTTAATCTCACCGGATCAAGAGGCGGAGTCCTGACATAAACTGATCAATCAATCAATCATTGGGGGCATACGCCGGGGGGCGCGTCGCCTCGCCCACCCTACGACGCCACTCCCGGGGATCACCACGCGCGAGCTCCCATGCAGGCTCCTTTCCCATACCAAGCAGCTCTCGACAAGAAACATCAACTTGCCCCAGCCACGAGCCTTGTGGGCGCCCCCTTGGCCTCCTCCACACCGGATTGTCTCTTACAGATACAACCCGATGGGAAGGATCGGTTTCAGGGTAGCGTGCCACATGCCCATATAGCCGAAGTTGGCGCTGACGGACTATGCAGGTAATAGGCCTCGATTCAGTCTCACGGTGCAATCGCTGATTTGACACGTAATCATCCCAGCGATACCCCATGATTCTGCGAATACACTTATTACCAACGGCATTGATTCGTCTTTTCAAGTCACTATTTAGTGTCCATGTCTCACAACCATAGAGTAAGACAGGGATCACAAGCGACTTGAAGATCCGGATATTTGTCCTCCTGCACAGGTACCGACAACGCCAAATACTCCCGCTGAGCGAGTCCATAACACCGTGGGCCATGCCAATCCGCCGTGAGGCTTCTTGACGTGACCCGCCGTCATTATGGACTGCGCTACCAAGGTATGTAAAACTTTCCAAGATCTCAATGTCCTCGCCACACGCATGAACAGACTGTACTGCTTCATCTAGTAAGTCTCCAAACACCTGGACCTTGGTCTTGAGCCAGGAGACCTCAAGTCCCAAAGGCTTTGCCTCCTCGTGCAGCGCCTCGAGAGCCATCACCAGGACCTCCAGCGACTCAGCAAAGATTACTGCATCATCGGCAAAAACAAGATCAGTGATCTTGGTGTTGCCGACGGATGCTCCACAATCACTTTGATATACAACCTTGTCCAATACCCAGTCCATACAAGCGTTGAAAAGTGATGGGGCAAGGACGCACCCTTGCCTCACTCCTGTATTCACAGGAAAGAAGCTGGATACACCTGCCCCACACTTCACAGCACTCTCAGTCCCAGAATATAGACCAGTTATCAAACCAATAGTCCTTGCAGGAATCCCTCGAAGTCGCAGAAGATCCCAGAGTGACTCACGATGCACTGAGTCAAACGCCTTCTTGAGATCAACATAGGCTGCAAGCATCCCCTGTCGAAACTCACGTCGGCGTTCCACCAGGACACGAAGCGCTAGGATCCGGTCCGTTGTTGACTTACCAGGCGTGAACCCAGACTGCTGAGGTCTCTGATGCTTCACCAGATGACTGCGAATTCGTGTCAGCAATAGATGGGCAAGCACCTTGCCTGGCACGCTGAGCAGTGTAATACCGCGGTAATTGTTGCAGTCCTGACGGTCCCCTTTCCCTTTCCAGATAGGGACGACCAGCCCCCTTTTCCAGTCAGGAGGAATGGTACCTGATTGCCACACGGCAGTCAGGACAGCATGCAACCCGCGGATCATGGCCTCACCCCCAGCTTTGAGGAGCTCCGCACTGATATTACAAACACCAGCTGCCTTTCCACCCTTCAACTTTGCTACAGCCTCTCTGACTTCGTCAAGAGAGGGTGCGGTTTCGTCAATGGGAGGATCGGCATCCACTGCCTGTAACCAGTGGTGTGAAGCTGCTCAGTTGGAGGGTCCACCGTGAACAACTGCCCAAAGTACTCAGCCCAACGAGCCATCTGCCCATCCATGTCCGACACGAGGCGCCCATCTGCTGTTCGAATAGCACTCGCCCGAGAAGGAGACTTGGAACGGAGCTTCTTCAGGGCTCGGTAGGCGGTCGGAGGTCATTAGCGTTCAAATGACCCTCGACATCCTCAGCGAGACTCCTGACATACCTCTCCTTGTCTCTCCTCAGGAGGGTTCTAGTCCGGCGTGACAGAGCCCTGTGCTGGTCCCGGTTCCCAGCCAGCCTGGCAGCGCGACTCTCCTCGATTTTCTCCAGCGTCTCCGTCGAGACAAAACCACGCCTTGACCTCGGGCGCTCCCCAATACACTCCTTGGCAGCCTGTAGAGTTTTACGTTTGAAGGTATCCCACAGTTCTACAGGATCCCCGAGGGCACCGAGCACATCAAACCGATTTGAGACTGCCACCGCATACTCATGAGCACATGTCAAGTCCTTCAGTTTCTCAAGATGAAACACAGTATGGTTACCTCTTGAGATTCTTCTCGACTTGACATGAAGCTTAAGTGTAGCAACAACAAGTCTGTGATCTGTTCCAAAGAACTCAGCACTCCGGTAAACCCTGCAGTTCTGGAGGATCCTCCAACGAGTACTAACGAGGATGTGGTCGATCTCCTTAGCTACCCCTCCGGCATTACTATACCATGTCCAGCGGTGCAGCTCTGGTCTCTGATACCAAGAACCTGCAATTCTCAACCTTCTGGACCTTGCAAAGTTCAGAAGCAGAGAACTGTTGGTGTTTCTGGTACCGGAGCCATGGGGACCAACACACAACTCGTAGCCATCTCTCACAGTGCCAGTAGTAGCATTGAAGTCGCCCAAGGCAATGAGTGTGTTCCGAGGAGGACACTGGTCTAATACAGAGTCGAGTTTGGCGTAGAACATCTCCTTCTCTTCAGTTTTACGCATCTCGGTAGGAGCGTACACTGCAACAAGAGACATGAAACCCAGAGTGTGCTTCATCCTCACCCGCATTATACGCTCATCAACCGGAGTAACCTCAACAACTGACGGCTGCAGCTTGCTGGAGATGCCTATAGCTACTCCCCGTACACGGTGACCATTGCTCATGCCGGACCAGTAGTAGGTGTAACCCCCACTGCTAGTCTCGCCACTGCCAGGCCTCCTGATAAACTGATGCTAGACCAAAATTAATTTTGACGTTAGCATATATATAGGGTCAGGGCTCGTCTAATTTTTATCGTCTAATATTTATATCTATTACATATATATACATATACATATACATATGCACATACATACACATACACATACACAGTGGCGTCACCAGGAAAAAAAAATTGGGGCGGCTTTAGCCCCGGGGTGGTAATGGGCGAGCGCAACGAGCCTATCCAGCTGGGGGGTCGGGGGGTAATTTTGAAAATTAATCAGTTTCAGGGTAATTTTGAGGCCCAAAAAAGAGAAGAAAGTGGGATTAAGCTTTAATTACATGACACATAAATTAATAGAGTTATACCATGCATCATACCATATTAACTAAATTTGATAATTTGAAGAAAAATTTTATTCTGTTTATACAAAATAATAAAATTGCCATTTTTCTCTCTCCACTAACAAACACAAAGGAATTGCACAATGTATGTTTTTGGTTTGTTTCTCAGTAAGGTTTTATCTTGATAATGAAAAAAAAATATAAATATAAACTTACAATATATTCAAGGTATTTCCCTTATTGCACAAAAACAGGTATATGGGATACTGTAGTTACAGGTACATGGGATACTGCAGTTAAACAGAATAAAGTACATGATCATGATAAAGTAACTAAAAGCCGATTTAACCTGCCTCCCACTGCCTTACCCTGGCACCCACTGCCTTAACCTGCATACCACTGTGTTAACCTGCCTCCCGTCCTGTGTTACCCTGCCTCCCACTGCCTTACCCTGGCTCCCACTGCCTTTACCTGCCTACCACTGTGTTAACATGCCTCCCGTCCTGTGTTGCCCTGCCTCCCACTGCCTTACCCTGGCTCCCACTGCCTTAACCTGCCTCCCATCCTGTGTTAACCTGCCTCCCGTCCTGTGTTACCCTGCCACCCACTGCCTTACCCTGGCTCCCACTGCCTTAGCCTGCCTCCCGTCCTGTGTTAACCTGCCTCCCGTCCTGTGTTACCCTGCCACCCACTGCCTTAACCTGCCTCCCACTGTGTTAACCTGCCTCCCGTCCTGTGTTACCCTGCCTCCCGTCCTGTGTTAACCTGCCTCCCGTCCTGTGTTACCCTGCCTCCCACTGCCTTACCCTGGCTCCCACTGCCTTTACCTGCATACCACTGTGTTAACATGCCTCCCGTCCTGTGTTGCCCTGCCTCCCACTCAGTCCCACTGCCTTACCCTGGCTCCCACTGCCTTAACCTGCCTCCCATCATGTGTTAACCTGCCTCCCATCCTGTGTTACCCTGCCACCCACTGCCTTACCCTGGCTCCCACTGCCTTAACCTGCCTCCCGTCCTGTGTTAAACTGCCTCCCGTCCTGTGTTACCCTGCCACCCACTGCCTTAACCTGCCTCCCACTGTGTTAACCTGCCTCCCGTCCTGTGTTGCCCTGCCTCCCACTGCCTTACCCTGGCTCCCACTGCCTTTACCTGCCTACCACTGTGTTAACATGCCTCCCGTCCTGTGTTACCCTGCCTCCCACTGCCTTACCCTGGCTCCCACTGCCTTAACCACTACAGCACCAGGACGACGGTACAGTGGTATGTACTGCAGGACTGTGTGATCATCGTAACCCTGGTGCTGAAGGGGTTAATCCCTGACCACTTATGGTCCATGTTAAGTAAGAGTTAGGGGCAACTGCCGTTTGGTGGATTCTCCCGAGTTTGATTGTGACAGTATTGGAAGAGAGGCAAATTTGTCAACTACTACATCAAGATCGAGTGAATCCACCACACCTTTTTCAATTGAAATTGTACCTAGACTGGTCAGCCGTTTCTGACCCATTGTTGCCCTGAGGTACGTTTTGACAAGCTTCAGTACAGAGAATGATCGTTCACATTTAGCATTACTGACAGGGAAAGTGAGAGCCAAATGCAATAAAGTCCAGAGTGTGGTGAAACCTTGCTTTAGAGGCTTTAGTTTGTCTAAAGCACCAGAGATGGATTTTGCATCGTTTAATGTTTTCTGAGCAACAAGAACTTCTGCATGGAGGCTCTCACTTTCAATGTCATATTGGTCAGCAAGATGTTTCAAATCATTTTCATTTAGAAAGTTCGGGGACGAGGGATGACAAGCAGATACACCAAGTAGAATGCTCTTTGGTTCATCAAACCTGTGCCCAAATTCAACAAGTACCTTGT
>JACEEZ010004925.1:135000-185000 GCA_016584305.1 Chionoecetes opilio | reverse complement strand
ACGCATAATTTGTTCCCCACCCGAAAACCCCGCATTCCCACAGGTCCCCAAGCTTGTTTGGGGGAAGTGGGAGAGTTTGAGCAAAACACTAGAAAATGTACCTTTCAGTACTTCTCAAGGTCCTCTAGTACTTTCTCATGTTCTTCCTTCCTCCAAGTCTTTGTTTGGGTGGTACAGAGTCGCCACTATAGTCTGTGTTTCTCTAGTTGTGACTTCTATTGGTACACTCACTATTGCAGCTCTTCCTTCTCCATACTCCACTTTGTTTTTACTTTCACCCTTATATTTTGTCCTTATCTCCACCACTTCTGTCCCTTCTGCACATGTTGTAGTTATTACTTATCAACACTTGGTCTTCTAAGCATTGAGTCTGTTAGACACAACCGCGCCCGGATCTTTAGTTAATAAATAACTCTCCGTTCCAGGCTGTTTGGTATCATCACATCTGTGTTCGTGTATATCGTCAGTCCGGGACGGCCGTCGCGTGTGGTGGCCAGAGTGTTGCTGCGGTGGAGGCTGTGGGGCCGGGCAGCAGCTTTGAGTGCTGGGAGCAGCAAGGATCGTCTGCCTCAGGGGTGGGGAGGCACAGGGGTCATGGAAAGATCACCGGGAGGCAGGCAGCTCGGCCACAAGGCCCACACAGTAAGCTGAAGTGCCAGCAGTGTGACAAAACATTCAAATACAAGATCTGCTTGAGAGACATTCCTTGACAAAACAGTGGTGTTAAGAATTAGAATGTTTAGAGTATGGGAAAAGATTTACTCAAAAAGGTTCCCTCACCATACACACCCTGACACACAGTGGTTTTAAGAATATGAATGTTTAGAGTGTGGAAAAGATTTACTAAAAGGTTCCCTCACCAACAACCCTGACACACAGTGGTGTTAAGAATTATGAATGTTTAGAGTGTGGGAAAAGATACTACAAAGATCACCTCACCAAACACACCCTGACACACAGTGGTGTCAAGAATTATGAATGTTTAGAGTGTGGGAAAAGATTGCTGAAATGGTGACCTAAACCAAAACAAAAACCCTGACACACAGTGTTGTTAAGAATTATGAATGTTTAGAGTGTGGGAAAAGATTTACTACAAAGAGTGAACTCACCAAACACACCCTTGACACACAGTGGTTTTTAAGAACCATAAATGCCTAGAGTGTGGGAAAAGGTTTTATACCACTAATGAACTCAACCAACACACCTTTAGACACACTGGCTTGCGGAAGTTCAAGTGTGATATTTGTAGCAAGTGTTTCAAGACAAGCCTGATATTGCCCCAGCACATGAAGATCCACTTTTGGGGTGGTGTGTTGTGTGGACAAGTGGGGTTTTGTTACCCGTGCCTGTGGGGGAGTGTGTCCTTTGTGGCAAGGGGTGGTGGTGGTGGTGGTGGGCATTGTGTTACATGTGTGGTGGCAGCCGTGCCCTTGTGTTCTGTGAGGGAGAAATGGCCCCCGCAGTTGTTGGGTTGGCAGTGCAGGGTTTGACTTTCAAAAAATTTATCCAGGGTTTTAAGATTTCTCTGCTGATTGCCTTAAAAACAGTCTTTCCACGCATAAGTTCACTCCTATTTTCTGCAGGTCACATATATGTATATCGCAAAAACCCTTTACTCTGTCTTTTCATCATTGGACAGCCGCAGGAAAAGTGATGACAACTGCATTAAAAGACAAGTCCAAATTGTCTATAAATATACAAGACGATGCGACAGTGTTAAAAAAAAAAGAGGCTATAATATTTAAAACCTGTGTCTATTCATGCGGGTTTTTTTTTCCATAGAATGATCAAAGTATCCTGGAAAGATGAAACATGGTATACTAGTGTAAACATTCCCCTAAATATGAAGGCATTAATACAAAAAGGCAGAATTTGCCTAAAAAGGGGTAGCTAGTGTCATTATGGCAATGGGTGAAAAGAAACTCAAAACACGATGGAAATAGTTTAGATAAAGCACCATGAGTAAATTTAATAACATTTTGGAGTGTTACACCTGACAAAAGTATCATTGAGGCAAATACAGGAGCTCCCATACTTACGTACGTTCGTGGGGTGTGTACCCACTGAACTTGCAATGTACAAAAGTTAGTCCCCCGCATTACTCTTGTCAATACTGAAAAAACTGGGACACCCCACCACTGTCAAAAGAACAAAAGTACACTACAGCTTAATAGCCCAATATTACTCAACAGTGCCTTATTGTATCAGCTTAAATGGGTCTATACAGCTTATAGCCCAATATTACTCAACAGTGCCTATATTGTATCAGCTTAAATGGTCTATACAGCTTAAGCCCAATATTACTCAACAGTGGCTATATTGTATCAGCTTAAATGGTCTATACAGCTTATAGCCCAATTAACTCAACAGTGCCTATATTTTATCAGCTTAAAAGGTCTATACAGCTTATAGCCCAATATTACCCAACAGTCCTATATTGTTCAGTTAAATGGTCTATACAGCTTATAAACCCAATATTCCCCAACAGTGCCCTTATATTGTATTTTAGCTTTAAAAGGTCTATACAGCTTAAGCCCAATTTACTCAACATGCCTATTTGTATTTGCTTAAATGGTCTATACACGCTTATAGCCCAATATTACTTCAACAGTGCCTATATTGTATCAGCTTAAATGGTCTATACAGCTTATAGCCCAATATTACTCAACAGTGCCTATATTGTATCAGCTTAAATGGTCTATACAGCTTATAGCCAATATTTTTCAACAGTGCCTATATTGTATCAGCTTAAATGGTCTATAAAAAGCTTATAGCCCAATATACTCAACAGTGCCTATATTGTATCAGCTTAAATGATCTATACAGCTTATAGCCCAATATTACTCAACAGTGCCTATATTGTATACCGCTTAAATGGTCTATTACGTAGTGTCAATGGTTCTTACTATTCCATCAAACCCCTGATGACTGACTGACTGGCTACACTCTAATGCTTCTGAGACAAAGTTGGAGGGATGAAATATACATGAAAAACCACTGCAAGTTATAATTACTCACAGGTTTGTACGTACCCTATCTCTGAATGTATGTAACTTGAACGTTGGTAATGAGTTAGAGGTAGAATTTTCCGGGGTTTTTTTTTTTTTTCCATTTTTTGTTTGCAAATCACTACCCTAGATAACGTAAAGTCGCCACCTGCAGTAATGTCGCCAGGCGCCATCTATTACGAATTATAGCATTACACTGCTTGGTGTTCTGTGCCACTGAAGATGAACACAGTAGTTATATCATGACTGTATACTCTACCGTTTTTCAGCGTTGTTTTTTATGCTTGTAGGTGCAAGTATTTGTCAATACAGAAGGAATGAGAGAGAGAGAGTAGAGAGAAAGGAATGATGAAAAAGAGAGAAAGAGAGAGGGAAGAAAGAGAGAAGGGAAGGGGGAGAGAGGAATAAAGAGGAAAAGGGAGAGGGGAGAATAAAAAAGAGGGAAGGGAGAGAGAGAGAGAATAAAGAGAGGAAGGGAGAGAGAGAGAGTAAAGAGAGAGGAAGGGAGGAAGGAGAGAGAGAGAATAAAGAGAGAGGAAGGGAGAGAGAGAATAAAGAGAGAGGAAGGAGGGAAGGGAGAAGGAGAATAAAGAGAGAGGAAGGGGAGAGAGAAATAAAGAGAGAGGAAGGGGGAGGAGGGGAATAAAGAGAGAAAAAAAAAGAGAAAGAAGGAGAGAGCAGTGGCAGGGCAGGAAATTTGTAATCAGCTGTTTGGTTGGACCCAGAAACCGGAAAGGCGAGCAAAACAGTCCGTTATTTTAAGCTGTTTTTGGGCCTATTTTACCAAGGACCAATAACGGGCTACAGGGACAGTGCACAGGTACAACGTAGACACTTAGGCAGCTACGGTAAAACAGGCAACCTAAATAAACCCTAAATAACCCTAAAATAAGGTAAAATAAGAACATTTTTCCCAACATGGCGTATAGAATCGGGAAATATTTTGATACTTTTTGCCGAAACAGTCGTGTATTTTTACCTTTTTTGGACCCCTTTTCGTGGATTGTCGGCTACAGGACAGGGCCCCAAGGTAATGTAGACACTAGGCAGCTACAGGTATACAGGCAACCTAAAAAACCCTAAAAATAAGGTAAAATAAGAAAATTTTTCCAACATGGCGTATAGAATCGGAAATATTTTTGATACTTTTTCCCAAACAGTCGTGTATTTTGGGCTGTTTTTACCATTTTTTCCGTGGATTGTCGGCTACAGAGAAGTGCACGTTTAAATGTAGACAATTAGGCAGCAAGTATACAGGCAACCTAAAAAACCTTAATAACCCTAAAATAGGTAAAATAGAACACTTTCCTAACATGGCGTATAGAATCGGGAAATTTTGATATTTTTGCCGGGAAACAGTCGTGTATTTTGGGGTGTTTGGACCCCTTTTTCCTTTAATTGTGGCTACGAAGTGCACAAAGGGAAATGTATAACTTAGGCAGTACAGGTATAAGAACCTAAATAAAACCTTAATACCCTAAAATAAGAAAATTTCCTAACATGCGAAATGTTTCCTTCAGTTATTCTCAAGGTATCCTTAGTAACTTTTCCCCATGTTCTTCTTCCCTCAAGTCTTTGTTTTGGGTGGTACAGAGGTCGCCACTATTGTTGTGGGGTTTCTAGTTGTGACTTCTTTGTACACTCACTATTGCAGGGCCCCCTTCCTTCTCCATACAACCCCTTTTTTTTACTTTCACCCTTATATTTTGTCCTTATCAAATCCACCACTTCTGTCCCTTCTGCACTGTTTAGTTTTACTTATCAACCTGGTCTTCTAAGCATTGAGTCCCGTTAAGACACACCCCGGCCCGGATCTTTTAGTTAATAATAATCTCTCCTTCCCCGCTGCTTGGTATCATCACATCTGTTTTTCGTGTATAATCGTATCGCCGGCCCGTCGCGTGTGGTTTGGGCCAGAAGTGTTGCTGCGTGGAGCTGTGGGCCCCAGGCACAAGGGCCGGAAGCCTTCCCCCCGTCTGGCCCCAGGTGGTGGGGAGGCCCGGTGTCATGGCCAAGATCACTGGGGGCAGCTAGGCCACAGGCACACCGTGGGGGGGCTGAAGTGCAGCAGTGTGGGAACACAAAAAACATTCAACAGCGGGGCAAATACCTTGAGAGACAATTCCGTGACACACAGTGTGTTAAGAATTTTGAATGTTTTGAGTGTGGGAAAAAATTTACTATAATGGGTACCTCACCAAACACACCCTGACACACAGTTTGGGGTTAAGAATTATGAATGTTTAGAGTGTGGGAAAAGATTTACTCAAAAGAGTTCCCTCACCACCACACACCTGACACCACAGTGGTGGGTAAAAATTTATGATGTTTAGAAGGTTTTAAAAAATTTATACAATGGGTTCTCTCACAAAAAACAACTGACACACAGTGGTGTTAAGAATTATGAATGTTTAGAGTGTGGGAAAAGATTACTCAAAAAAGTTCCCTCCCACACCACCCTGACACACAGTGTGATAAATTATGAAAAGTTAAGTGTGGGAAAAGATTTATACATGGGTTTCCCTCACCACACACCACCCTGCACACCAGAGGTGTTAAGAATTATGAATTTTAGAGTGTGGGAAAAGATTTACTTCAAAAGAGTCACCTCACCAAACACACCCTGACACACAGTGGTGTCAAGGAATTATTTAATGTTTAGAGTGTGGGAAAAAAATACTACAATGGGTTCCCTCACCACACACCCCCTGACACACAAAGTGTTAAGAATCATGAATGTTTAGAGTGTGGGAAAGATTTGCTAGAAAGGGTGACCTCCCCACAACACACTGACCACGTGGTTGTTAAGAATTATTTGGGTGTTAGAGTGTGGGAAAATATGCATAGAAAAGGTGAAACCCCACCACACACAACCTGACAACATGGTGTCAGAATGAATGTTTAGAGTGTGGGAAAAGATTTGCTAGAAAGAGTCACCTAGAAAACCATCTGACCACAGGTGAAAGAACCATGAATGCTAGAGTGTAGGAAAGGTTTTTACACTAATGAACTCAACCCAAACACCCTTTTGACACACTGCTGCGGGGGTTAAGTGTGATTTTGTGCAAGTGTTTCAGACAAAGAGTGATATTGCCAGGACATGAAGATCCCCTTTGAGGGTGGTGTGTTGTGTGGACAAGTGTGGTTGTACCCGGCTGTGGAGGTGTGTCCTGTGTGGCAAGGGGGTGGTGGTGGGCAGTGTGGGCAGTGCATGGTGGTGGGCAAGTTGGGCAGTGCAGGGTGGTGGGCAGTGTGTTACATGTGTGGTGCACCGTGCCCTTGTGTTCTTTTTTTTGAGGGATAAGTAATGGGCCCCAGCAGTGTTGGCTTGCCCGTGCAGGTGTGACTTTCAATAACTGTATCCAGGTTTTTTAAAGGTTTCTCTGCTGATTGCCTTAAAAACAGTCTTTCCACGCATAAGTTACACTCCTATTTTCTGCAGGTCACATATATGTACAACTATTCGCCGACTTACGACCTACACAACATACGACTGTTCCACTTCACGACCAGCGGTAAATGCTGATAATTGCATTTTTTTTTGTTTTTTTTGTTTTTGTTGTGCCTATAGCACATATGTAGGCAGTGACTACTAAGGCCCGAATGGTAGGCCCTGGAGGCACACTTGAGGGCTGTGATGGTAGGCCCTGGAGGCACACTTGAGGGTTGTGATGGCAGGCCCTGGAGGCACACTTGAGGGCTGTGATGGCAGGCCCTAGAGGCACACTTGAGGGCTGTGATGGCAGGCCCTGGAGGCACACTTGAGGGCTGTGATGGTTAGCCCTCGCCCATGGTGGCAGGATTGTTATAGTGACGCCTGTGATTAGAGGCTCATGCCGCCCCCCTGTGTCTTCTCCCATGCACTCATAATCCAAGGTAGAGTTAATGGGCAGCATGTGGGCGTTCTTAGGCCACGATAGGTGGTGCAGAAAGGTTTTGGTTCTCATCGGGGAGGAACTCGGTGATACGATGGTTGTAACAATAATGAACAATGAAAATGTTGATCAAATGTGACTGAAAGAGGATTATAATATCATTACACATTATATCATTCTGCCTGCGCCACCACGGGCGAGGGCCAACCATCACAGCCCTCAAGTGTGCCTCCAGTGCCAACCATCACAGCCCTCAAGTGTGCCACCAGGGCCAACCATCACAGCCCTTAAGTGTGCCTCCAGGGCCTGCCAACCGGGCCTTAGTAGCCACTGCCTACAGGGGCTATAGGCACAAATGTAAAAAAAAAACTCTTATAACCTAGGGTGACTTAGGACCAGAACAGGGAAAGTCTGAAAGCAAGATGTTGAAGAGGACAGGACTGAGGGGAGAACCCTGTGGAACGCCTCTGGTGACTGGGTAAGACCTGGAATGGGTGTTCCCGATCACCAGAGAGAAGGACGTGGAAGACGGGAAGGATTTAACCCATTGGAGAGGGGAGCCATGCAGTCCCAGGCGGGCAAGTTTTTCAATGATGGCATTATGGGAGGAGGTGTCAAAAGCTGCTTGGAGGTCAATAAAGGCTATTAGCGTGAATTGTTTGTGGGTAAATCCTTCCTGTATGTGGTGCTCCAGCTGGAGCAGGGCATCCAGGGTGCCCCGGTGAGGACGAAACCCGAACATGTTTGATGGAAGAAGGTGTTTGTGTTCCAACCACCATGTCAACCTACACCGTACTATTTGTTCTACTACCTTACTAAGATTAGAGAGAAGGCTAATGGGCCTATAGGAGTAAGCCTCAGACGGAGCCTTGCCAGGCTTAAGAATAGGAATTGTGATGGCATGACGCCACACAGAAGGGAACGTCCCCGACAGCCAGCTGGCGTTGAAGACGTCCAGGAGGAGGCGGGCCAGAGCATCTGGGAGGCGGCGAAGAAACTCGTTCGGGACGTTGTCCGGACCCGCCGCCTTCCCAGCGGACAGTGCGTGTAAAGCCGAGGAAAGCTCCTTGGGGGCTATAGCAGTGCTAATTGTATGGCCAGTGTGTGAAGGGGGTAACACAGGTGGGGGTACGGGGTCTGGAGAGCCGAGTGTAGTGTGAATGTGGGAGGCAAGGCACTCTACTTTTTCGGCATCGGTGACGAGGAGGGCACCGTTACTAGTTAACAGGAAAGTGAAGGGGGGGCTGAGGGTGGACCATCTTCCTGAAAAAGACCAAGCCGGGAGACTGAGGAGAAGGACAGGGAAGCACAAAAGGAGGCCCATGCAGAACGTTTCTCATCAAGAATAACACGTTTGCATCGGGCCTCCAATAAACGGAAGCGACTACGGAGCAAGGGAATGGGAAATAAAGTAATGGTGAAAATGGAAATTTCTTTTTAAAAATGGATCCAAAAACTGCCCTGGACACCTTCCCGGGGTTGTAAATGACCTGAGTCCCACATTCGTGACTATGATGAGGCGTAGGCTGGGAAAGCAGAGGCAGGGGTTCAGAAGCAGCAGAAGTAGTGGGTATAGCATCGCGTGGAGGGGAGGAGGCAGTGATGGAGGCGAAGGACGCTGCAAGCTTGCAGGTTTATCAGGCTGTTGGGTCCACCAGACGAAGGGGAAGGCGAGCGGGACCTCTTAGAGGCAGATGAAGTGGCGTCCATATGCTCGGCAGCCGGCTGGCGGCCGTCGTCGTCAGGCGGCATCAATCACGGGAACAGGGGGACCAGGGCACAGACATACACCGTCACCACACAGCAGAACCAGGCACACTACAACTTAGTGTAGTGTCGTGGTCGGTGAAGTGATAGTAGCGGTAATACTTTGGTGGAGGAGCTGGAGCACAACGTCTTGTCACCACCACGGTAGCTCAAAGAGTCGTCCAAGATTCTTCAAAGGTATCAAAGGGTTGCCTCAAAACGTGCCTGTGTTTACTAAGCCAGCGATGACGCAATACTTTCGGCTCTTTAAATCCCCTATTGCATCCTTTCAGCCATTAATACAACACTCTGTATTCACAAATAATAATAATATGCGTAATAAAAATAGTTTAATATATCTGTGTCATTTACTAAGCGTGTTTAATCATGTTTTTTAGGAGTTTTTTGGGCGAAGTGAAATGAACCAATGTTGACGTCAACAAAATACTGTTGTCATGGCAACGTTGTACCGTACATCACACTATAGTCGCCACTCACTCGCCACTGCACTAATGTCGCCAGGCACAATATATTACGAATTTTAGCATCACTACAGCCTTGTATGTGCCACTGACGACATGTAGTGTGATGTAAGTACATTTATTTTCAAAGACAGTTTGTTTTGTGTTGAGTTTAGGGTCGGTGCTTGTGAGGGAATTATTGGCACTTGGAAGGGTGTCTTGCACATGGCGGGGTAAGTAGTGGGCTTGGCTTGTGTGTGTCTATCTATCTGTATATTGTGACAAATGTTTAGCGAGATAAGTGCTTGCAGGAACACTTGTTAGTGAGCCGGGTAATAATGGACCAGAGTTTCGCGGTCGTTTTCAGAGACACAGACTATGTTTTCTTGGCCTGCAATAGGTGCTCATTGTATTGCATGGTGCATCAAATGATCTCAGTAATAATTGTGTATAATGACGGTATAAATAATTGCTATTCTATGTAATTTTCCCAATGACGAATATTTGTTGAACGGGAAAAACCGTCACGTAAAATTCATACTCTAACTCCCAAACCGTCAGTCGTAGAGCGTTCGTACATTACAGCCAAAAGATAGTAGACCATACGTTGCTCAAAATATGTTAACGGTCATTGGGCCCAAAAAAGTCGCATAAACTCGTCAGAACGAAAAAAACGTAAAATTCATACCTGGCAACTCGAGAACCAAAAGTCACAGACCATTGCTGACGGTTTTTCTGAGGCTCGGGGGAGTTTTCGTACAGAAAAGCCACTTACGGTCGAGATTAAAATAATTTCACTGATGACAAAGTTGTAGAGGGCCACAAACTCTATCGGGAGTGTGACCTCGACATTGCCGTAAGACCTACATTAAGTCCGCCAGACGCCGGAAAGCTCACTTCTCATACAATATCGCCTCGTTTCTCGGGTAGTTTGTCTATTTTGTAGTTTTTTATTTATTTGTAGTTGTCTGCTATTTTTTCAGAGTGGTGACATTTGCTAGTGTAGTTTTAAGTTTGTGTTTGTTGTGTTTGTTGTTTGTTGATGAAGGTACATTTATTTGTAAAGAGTGTTTGTTTTGTGTTGAGCTTAGCCTCAGTCCACACACCACGGCACACACATAATCTGCGCTCGTCTCGTCGGGGCGGCCACGTTGTGCCCCCGCCCCAACATATTCCACTGTTCCTGTACTCCACTTCTGCTGAGCAATATATTCATCTTCTGTCTACAAGTTGGTAATTATTCCTCATACCCATGCAAGTATCCTTAAGAGACACACATCGGTAAGATACACAGAGACCTTAAACCCACGTATACCTCCGAGCCTTAACCGCTCGTGCCACGGCTACCACAACCGACGCTACCAACACGCCCGCCACCAGCATCTCATCTCATGTTCCTGCCCTGCCTCTACTCACTATATTCAAGTTATGTACCACTCTCCCGGTACATACAGTTCCCGCTGCAGGGCCGACATCGGCTTCATCCGATTTGCCGAAACCAGTCGCCCTGCCGCCGGTGCCGATACGTACCCGACACAAGCCGACATAGGCCCGCATAGCCCATGTTTGCTGGGATCTTGGTCCTAATTATTCTACTTACATATCCAACAATGCACACGGCACACCTGATATAATACTAAGCAACACAAAAGCATTTCACAATCATACTAGGTACACAGGCAGGCCCAGTAACATCAACTGATGACATCCCAATCATCTTCACAATAACATCATTAGCCATAAAAATACATGTACCACCCAAGTACAACTTCAATAAGGCAGACTGGGAGGGCTTCCACAATACAATAAACACGAACATTAATACTGCTATAGGCCTACCACCTAGCAACAACGCCACGCAAACACAGATAGATGAAACAATCAATACATGGTAAAACACGATCCTCCAAGCTATGGAAAAACATATACCGAGAACAAAGTATAAAACAGAGTTCAAAGCCATAACGAACCTAATTATAAAAAACATACAGATGTACATAAAAAAACTAATACTCGCAGCAGAAATAAACGGATGGACACACAGCAAATTCAAAACCTTCAAACACCTAAAACAAACACTGGTAAAAGAGTGCCAAAAGCAATACTCAGCAAACTGGCAAAACAAAATAACTCATCTTACAAAGCAATATAAACACCCCAAAGACTTCTGGCAAAACAAAAAACGATTAAAAGGGAGCAACAACAACATATCACCATATATCCTAGATAACAACAAAACACTATATTTAGAGGATGAGAAAGAAGAAGTTTTCCATAATATATGGAAAAACATTTTTACATCAGTCCGGAAGAAAACGCCCACTTTGACGGAGACCATGAAAAAACAATAAATGACTACATCAGAGACAACAAACCACTATTTACACCTTACGACCAAGCAGACATCAGCAGACTGGACAACACTCAATACATAACACGCAAAATCACAACAATAGAAATCAACATGATCATAAAAAGTCTTAAAAACAACGCACCAGGCCAGAGCCAAATTAACAAACCTATTTTTACCAACATGCTTCCGCAAGCAATAGAAGTCTATAAAGACATAATAAATCTCTCCCTCTCAATGGGATATTTCCTACCCAAGTTCAAACACGCCAAAATAAAGCTTATACCAAAACCGAACAAAAGCACTACAGACCCCATGAAGTATAGACCAATATCACTACTTTAGTTTCCCGGCAAAATTTTTGAGAAAGTATTAAATAAAAGAGTGAGACTATACCTAGAATCAAACAATATCCTTCCTGAGGCACAACACGGGTTTAAAACGGCAAGAGGCACTGACACCGCAATATAGAAATTATGAGAACCTTATGAGAAAATAGCTCAAGCCCTGGCAACAAAACATCAATGCTACGTGGTCTTGAGAGACGTGTCCAAAGCCTTTGATAAAGTATGGCAAAACGACCTCATATATAAAATATAAAAAACAGAAATGCCAGATATAATAACCAAAACATTATGCGCATTCTTAGACAATAGACCAGCAAACATTCACAACAACGACTACAAAGGAACAAATTTCTCAATAAGAAGCGGAGTACCTCAAGGGAGCTCGATCACTCTCACCCACCCTATACAATGTATACACAGCTGACGCTCCCCCTCCATCTGCCCGTCAGGGTGGCAAGGTTGGTAGAGACGTGAGTTCGCAATGTGCAGCGTCTCTGTGCATTCGGTCAGCGGTTCGAGTCCGCCTAGTTCGTGCTGACGTGGCGGCGCTTTGTATAGTCAATACTTGTAGTTGGTACTTGCAAAGTGTCTAGATAGGATGAAAATCTTATCTTATCTCCCCCTCCATCTTACGGTTGCACTAATATCATTTATGCAGGACATAACCCAAATTATCACACATAAAAGTAAATATAGGAAATTCATGGCAAAGAAGGTAGAACAGGAGATAAAGCGAATAAACGCGCCTATGAAAGGAAATGGAAAATACAAACAAACGCTACCAAATTTCAAATCATCTCACTTGCAATAAGAAAAACCGAACCCATAGAAATACATGGAACCATAATCCCATACTCAACAAAAGATAAAATATTAGGTCTTCATTTCAACAGAGTTGGCATTGAAAACCACATCAAAGAAAACAGAAGAAAGGCACAGACAGCACTAACAACACTATATAGATTCTAAGAACTACCCCAAAACATAAAGCTACATCTAGTAAAAGCCTACGTCCTTCCCATCTTAAGCTACCCACCCTATCCGTTAAACACCCTCAGCAAATCTTCCATGATTTCATTACAAACTATACAAAATAAAGCACTAAGATACGCACCGGATGAAAGATATCCATACAGAAGAAACACCAAAGAATTACACCAACAAGCTGACGTTAACACAATAAACGTTACCTTATATGAAAGAGGCCTCAACACAAAAACAAGACTGCTCGAAATACTAAAAGACAGAACATATGAAGAAATTATCACAGACCAAAACCAGCAAGAACATGGATGGTTCAGAAAACCAATCAAACAATTAAATAAAGTAAAACCACAACCACTGTATACCTACAATCAGCCAACAATAGCAGGAAACTAACAATCAACCACGCCACTCCTTTACGCCGCTGTTGCGAGTCGTGCCAGGGCTGATGGCGGTGCAGGGCGCGGCCTGGATTAGGTGTTAAGCCGAACGCACGGGTGTGCGTGCTGCTCGTGCCGTCACCGACGGCTTACCCCGTGGTGGTGGTGGAACCACCCTTCCTCTACTTGTCGAGTCGCCGCCGTGGGACGTGCCAAATCTGATGGGGTGACGGTGGGCATATGCCTCCCGCACCACCACCGATGGCTTTCCCCACGGGGTAGTGAAGCCACCATTCCCCCACCTACCGAGTCGCCGCTGTGGGACGTGCCAAGCCTGATGGGGTGAAGGTGGGGCTGTGCCTCTCGCACCACCACCGACGGCTTTCCCCACGGCGGTGATGGGATACCTACATGATAAGTATCATACAAAGCAAAATAACAGGAAGTCTTATCGCCAGGATGTAGCTGCTGCTCTGCACTCAAGCAGTCTTTAATATAAAGATATATAATTATATACAGTGGGTTACTCGGCATACGACGTATTTGACTTACGACTAACGCGCTATCCGACCAAGAAAATATTCAATATTTTTGTTTTGCTTACGATGGCTAACTTGGCATCCGACGCGTCACGGTTGCCAGGTTGCCAGGCAACGGAGCGAGCTTTTGCAGCCAACAGCCATCCCACCTACGTACACATGCACATGCGTGACCGCGTCCAGTGCCCACTGCCCAGCCTATTGTTCTCCTGCCCGCAGTCAACACTTCCCGTCCGCATCATCTACAAGCCCTACCACTATTTCAACTACGCGCCCTATGTGCCACCAAAGAGGGGATCAAAAAGGCTGACACCGCCAAAGGACTCACCACACTGAGTTCTCCGTCCCACCGACCACCCCAGTTGGAGAAAGTGGAAAAGCTGCTGCTGATGTGGATTAACGAGAAGAAGCTGCGGGCCGATAGGATCTCCGAAGAGATTATTCGGGAGAAGGCCCTCAAAATATTCAACGACCTGAAAAACAGGCACCCCACGACTTCAACAACAGCTCCTACAGGCGTGGAAGACTTCAAGGCGAGCCATGGCTGGTTCACCAACTTTCGGCGGCGCACTGGTCTTCACAGTGTGCTGCCTCATAGGGAGGCAGCGAGCTCAGACAGCAAGGCTGCAGAAAAGTACGTCGCCGAATTCAAGAAATTTGTCGACAAGGAGGGGTTCCTGCCGCAGCAAGTCTTCAACGCATACGAGACTGGGGGGCTGTTTTGGAAGAAGATGCCCAGGAGGACGTACATCACTGCCCAGGAGAAGAGCCTGCCGAAACACAAGCCCACGAAGGACCGCCTGACGCTGCTACTGTGCGCCAACGCCACGGGGACTGCAAAATCAAGCAGCTCCTCGTCTACCATTAAGTGCACCCCCGGGCGTTCAAGACGACCAACATTTCCATTCCTATGCTCCCTGTCATGTGGCGGTCCAACAACAAGGCCTGGGACACCCGCTACCTCTTCAGTAAGTGGATTGACCTCGAGTTCGCCCCTGCAGTCAAGAAGTATCTACGGGAAAACAACCTGCCTCGCTGCGCCCTCCTCGTGCTAGACAACGCTCGCGCCCACCCTCCTGACCTTGACCACGACCTTGCCGCCTCTGCTGACTTCATCACCGTGAAGTATCTCCCCCCTAACACCACGCCACTGCTTCAGCCAATGGACCAGCAAGTCATCGCAAATTTCAAGAAGCTGTACACCAAGTTTCTCTTTCGAAAGTGCTTCAACGTCACTGACAGCACAAACATCAAACTGCATGACTTCTGGAAGGACCATTTCAACGTCCTCAGAGCCATCCGTCTCATTAAGCAAGCATGGGATGAAGTGGCCGTCCGCACACTCGTCGCTCCATGGCAGAAGCTGTGACCTGCAGCACTGCCGGCGAGTGACTTCGATGACATCGAGGCGGAGCCTGAGGAGCCGGTGGTACCTGAGATTGTGTCGCTGGGGCGCAGTTTGGGCCTGCAGGTGAGCGACAACAACGTCAACGAGCTGGTGGAAATTTTAGGAGCTGTCGACAGACGACCTGCAGCACCTTAAGCAACAGCAGCAGGAGGAGACCGCCGAGGAAGCGCAGTCATCAAGCAAGGAAGAGGCAAGCGAGGGGTGAATTAGCAAGGTGTCCGTGGCTAAGATCAAGCAGTGGCTTCGTAACTGGGAAGACGTCCAGGAATGCCTCGTGACCTACCACCCTGACAAGAATATCGTGTTTGACGGCATAAAAATTCTTGAGAAGGCCTCCGAGTTCTTCAGGGCCTCCGTAAAGAAGCGAGTGAGGCAGCAAACCATGGACAAGTTCCTGCTTGGCCCGAGTGCTAAGCGTGTACGTGTGAGCGAGCCGCAGCCTAGCACAAGTTCTGCCCTTGACGTAAGTGCCCGCAGTGTTTTTCCTGACAGAGGAAGTCAGCTGCAGCCTAGCCCCAGTGGTATTGTCAGTGCACGCCAGTCTTCCCGCAGTGCTCTCCATGCACACATGCACTCATCTATGCTGATGACATCTCTCTCATTTGCTCTGCTCCCACTATCCAGGAGGCTCAAGACCATCTTCAACGTGGGCTTGATGCCGTCCACTCATGGACCACCCGTTGGGGCCTGACGGTGAGTGCCCAGAAGTCTAGCCTTCTGTGCTTCACCCGAAGGCGTATTCCCAACATCCCGATGGTCACCATTAATGGGTCCCCATTTTCCTTCAAAACCCACCACAAATTCCTTGGTTTACTGTTGGATGGCCCCCGCCTAACCTGGGGCCGCCACATACAGTACCTGGTGACCTCGTGCCTCAAGAGGCTTAACTTAATGAAGTCCCTTGCAGGGGTCAAGTGGGGTGCAGACAGGAATAGCCTCCTTCATTTCTATTGCACTTACATCCGTAGTCGCTTAGACTACGGGTGTGAGGTTTATGGTGCGGCCTCACCTTCCCTCCTCCACAAGTTAGATGTAATCCAGAATAATGCCCTTCGTATAGCTTTGGGGGCCTTCAGGTCCTCCCCAGTCACAGCCCTTCAGGCACAATCCTCCCTCTCCTCCCTGTCACACCGACGCTCCACCCTCCTTGTCCGCACCTACACCAAACTTGCCTCCTCCCCTAGCTGCCATGCCCTCCACTCCCTCCTCCTCCGACACGGTAGGGAACCTCTTCATGGCCCCCTACCGTATCAAGCCCACACACCTTTCGTAGAGAGAGCCCTCTCCTTCTTTGCTTCTATCCGGGTGACTCCCCCCTCCTTTCGCACTCTGGAGAAGACCTCTCCCCTGGGCTGAGGGGAGAGGCTCACCTCTCCTCCGTCTGTAGGTGCGGCCATGTTCATCCCGGCCAGGTCACTTGCCACCGCCTGGAGGTTGCCGCCCGCTGCCTCCATCCTCACGGCAGAACGTTTTGCCATCAGGGAGGGCATCAAGTATGCCACCACCGTGCCCCCCTCCTGTACAGTAACCATATTCACTGACTCCCTCACAGCCCTCCAACTTCTCCGACGTCACCGCCCTCACACTCACCATGCCCTTTGCTTTCACATCCACCACCTCTTGCTTCACTTATCCTCCTCTGGCCATGTCATCCACCTTCAGTGGGTGCCCTCCCACATTGGTGTCAGGGGCAACACTGTGGCCGACAGGGCGGCAGCGGAGGCACACTCCCTCCCGAGGACAAGGAAGGTGGAGTCCTATGTAAGCAGAAAATCCCTGCCCTATGCACTTGCTGGCGCTTAGATGGCGCTACCGTCGCCTCTTCAGGGAATGTAAACAAACGGACCCACAAGGCCCACATGGCTACTGACACCAAAGACGCAAAGGCCAACTCTAGCTGACCTCCTGGGTGGCTCTCCAGACCCCGGCTTGGCCTTCAAAATTCTCAAACACACCAGGACCTTCCTACACAAATCGGGCCAACTGCACAGGATCTAACCTGCTAACCCATCTGCATACTGCACCTTCGGGGCACTAGAGGCTGTGGCACCACAGCCTGCACGGCCCCATCAAACCCCCAACAACAACAACAACCAAAGACGCAAAAATGCCGCCCGCCGCCTCTCGCTATTGCTACTGTGTGTGTGACAAGAAGAGACGTAAACACCCTGGAGTGAGGCTGCAGTTGTTCCCGAAAGATGCTAGAAGGTATGTAAGTGTCGTTTTAAAGGATATTTGAGTCAATAAGAGAAAATCCAGAGTGACCAAATATCCTTAAAAAAGAGCTACCCTCTATGAGCGCACCCTCCCTTGCCTCTTAAGCTATCACTGGGCATGTCTAACTCTAAAGGGCTCAAGGTAGTCAAGCCTGCCACCGTGCTGGCGAAAATAAAAGAAACTAGATAAGCCCGTTACCGTGCACACGGGATACAGTTGATTCGGGCCGCCAGTTGAATCAGGCCGCCTATATTAAATGCATACTGGACGAGAGTTTCGCGGTCGTTTTCAGAGACACAGACTATTTTTTCTTGGCCTACAATAGGTGCTTGTTCTAACGGTGATATTTTTATTTTGCGCAAAATAAAAAAATATGAAAAAAATTAAACTTAACCTAACCTTATAGGTTTTAATGAAACCTAACCTAACCTTATAGGTTTTAATGGAACCTAACCTAACCTTAAAGGTTTTAATGACACCTAACCTAACCTTATAGGTTTTAATGAAACCTAACCTAACCTTAAAGGTTTTAATGACACCTAACCTAACCTTATAGGTTTTAATGAAACCTAACCTAACCTTAACCACAAATTATACCTTTTTTTTTTATGGGTTCGCGCAAAATAAAACTATCTCCATTAGAACAAGCCCCTATTGTAGGCCAAGAAAAAATTGTCGGTGTCTCTGAAAACGACCGCGAAACTGTCTGCTGGGTATGCATGCTACTATAGGCGGCCTGTTTCAACTGGCGGCCCGAATCAACGGTACCCGTGCACACGTGTAACCCCTTTATCCACACTTGCTTGTAATGGACGAGAATACACAGATAACAAGTGTGTCGGGTAAATATTCGATATTATTCTAGTTATCCCATACTTCCCACCTCACTGGAAACAAGCTTGGGGGAATGGGGCTCCCCGACAAGAGAGTGTCTAGCTATCCAGCTAAGGCTAAGGTAAAATACTGTTATGTTACCGGGGGGTCGATGGGGGCGGAGCTCCCCCTCCTAGAAAGTTAGGTTAGATTATCGGGGGTCAAGGGGAGCGGAGCCCCCCAGCTAGGTGGTGTGGTTACATTTGGTTAGAAGGTTAGGTTAGATTGTCGAGTGGGGTCAGTTGTGCAGTCAGTTCGTATAAAAGTTGTTTCGTACACCAGTAGATTCGTATTCCAAAAAGTTTTTCCTATACGAAACCATAGTCGTTTCGTACACTCAGCTCAGTTGAAAGTTGGTTTCGTACATGACAAACCTTCTTTGGTGTTGTGATTAAATATATATATATATAATATAATATATATATATATATATATATATATATAATTATATATATCATATATATATATATACAATATATATATATATATATTATATATATATATATATATATATATATATATATATATATTATATTTTGTATTGTAAGCACGTAGTTGACCTTCTCAAACATTTATTTTGATCATATCTTTCTGTAGCGCCATTAGCATCAGCGGAGATTGGGCTAGATGTGGCAGCAGGGAGGACACAGCTCTACCATTACTACCGGAAATATGGCACACAGTGGTTTGTACAGACTATGCATTATTGTTATCATCACAACCCATCTATATTAAGGGTGTATTTATTTTTATTAATGGCTTCCAGCCCTTATCAGTGTATTGGACAAAGTTTTTATTTTCTCTCTCTTAATTATATGGCTTTAGCATTGGCAGGTACAGTATCAATGTTCTAATTATATGTACAGGATTATTACTGATATTTTGTTTTAACAGATTGTTTTGACACTGATGTTGGAGTGCTGCCTAAACCCCAGTACCAGCCACAGCCTCCCACCACATAAGCCACAGCCACAGCCTCCCACCACATAAGCCACAGCCACAGCCTCCCACCACATCAGTCACAGCCACAGCAAATGGATGGTATTGAGAGTTATAATGTTAACATTTTGCATGATGTTAGTCTCACTTATGAATTATAGTCTGAGATGTAATTATACCTTGTATCGACAAATTTCCGTATACAGTCTCAGAAAGATATCAACAATGAGTGGTTTTCAGGTGTGTGCCAGGAGCCTCTGCTTCCCTCGTCCATGGTGCCTCCTCCAGCAGCACCAGTGACCACCTCACATACATGCTGTAGAGGGTAAAAACTCATCGAGTATTTCCTTTCTTAAAATATGCATAATACCAGTTGCTAGTGTTTGTTTATTATTGATACTGTCATTTTCTTTTCTTATCCCTAAAACTGTCAAACAACCTTTCTCCTCACTATACATATCTCACATGTCCTCCTCATCTTCTTTACCCACTTCCTATTCACCAGCCCGCCAGGGTGGCAAGGTTGGTAGAGACGTGAGCTTGCAATGTGTAGCGTCCCTGCGCATTCGGTCAGCGGTTCGAGTCCGCCTAGTTCGTGCTGACGTGGCGGCGCTTTGTATAGTCAATAACCTTGTAGTTGGTACTTGCAAAGTGTCTAGATAGGATGAAAATCTTATCTTATCTTATCCTATTCACCATCTTACATTTCCTTCCATACTGCTAATTCACCTCATTTCTATGCAGAACATAATGAAAATATTTTTGCAATTATTGCTATTTAACTAACAACAAACTTTTTTCAACAGATGGTGGAACAGCAAACATGAGTGAGAGTCACCAGGATGTCCAAGCCTCAAAATGCCCCAAAAGTCGTAGTATTTCAGGAATATTATTTTGCTGTTCCTCTACAATGCATGATTTTAGATTTTAAGTGACTATAAAATCATACGGATGTTTTTTGCATATTATATTTGTAAAGATATTTAATTTCATATATCTACCAGTCGTCTCACTCTTGCATCTTTCCTCTTTCTCACACTATCTACTCCAACACTATATCCTCCCATTTATCAGGGGGTCATCCTCTCACACTCCCAGCATATATTCTACACATATATATCCTTGTCATCTCACTTTCACCCATTTTTTCAAGGTGTCCATCATTTACCATTTCAGTGTTCTGTGCTTCACCACCATCACCTCTCCACAGCTCATTCCTTCTCAATTACTAGACATATCAGCAAATCATCCATATACATTTATAGTACATAATTATGTTAGTAAGTTATGCTTATGTAAACAATGTGTAACACTTTCCATATTCTCAGGGGACACCAATAAGAAGCCTCCTACGAAACACATCTACAGGCTGCGTATGCGAATACAGCAAATGGGGAGGGAGGCTGTTAGAACACCACACCAGCTGATAGCGACGGCTGCAAATTTTCTGGCCCCGGAGGTGCTTGATTTTTTTTAAAGGACTCATCATTCTTCTTCTTGTGACCTTTGTCGCTTAGTATCGCTTCATAGGTACTCTTCCACTTCATCTCCTTCGTTAACAAAACTTGTTAACACCCTTGTTTATTTCACCTGGGAAAGACATTTTCATCAGCTTTCAATCCTTTGATTTCATCTAATTCATTGTCTCTTGTGTGTTCTTATCTCCCAGCACTGCGTTAGGAACACTGGTGAGGTTTACAATACTTTCAGTTTCCTTTCTGTCCCCATACAGCCCTAACACCGTACACAGGGCCCGTCTTTCTGCTCTAGTCTCCCGTCCACTCTCTCTGCCTAGGACTGTTACTATTGACGCTATAAGCTTTTCCCTCTGACTCCTATACTTGTTGCATTCCACAATGACATGTTTCTACAGTTTCTTTCGCTCCTACCTGTAGCTACAATTCTGGTTCTCCAGTTCCCTGTTCCTTCCGTTGACTTCCAAGGTGCCTGTTCTTGCTTTGTAGAGTAACTTACTCCCCCAGTCTCCTACATGCCAGGTCACCCCCCTTGGTTTCTGTTTCCACCTTGTACCACTGCAAACGTTGATTTCCTGACCATTCCCTCCTGCCATTTAACTAGCCCATTCTTCTCAATTTTCTTTTTGATATCTCTTATCTCCATCTTGTTCCATTTCTCTCCTTTTCCATCTCTAGTTCCTTCTTCCAGGTGGTACTGATCTATTTTCCTGTGATATTTTCTTGCCCATCTATCTTCAGTAAGTCTCAATTTTCTTGTGGAACACCAGTTTTCCTTTAATTATCCTTTCCCTGAAGGTGCTCCATCCATGTCTCCCTTATGGCCTCTACATCAGTGCTTCCTACAAGCTCCTAGACCCCATCTGCTACTGTGTTCTGAGCCTTTACCAAGTGCATGATGTCTCCTTCCCTGTACTGAGTCACTTCTGACCCATACAGACAATAGGTACAGCCACCCCCTTCCATAAACTCCTGCCTACTCATATGTATTAGTGACTGTTACCACCATTTATAATCATGCCTATCATCCTCCTTGCCTTGCCTTCATTAACTTTCCCCTGCTTTTCACCGCCTATCCCTTCCTTGTATACTTCCATTCCTAGTTATACATATGTACTTATCTACTACTTCTAGGACATATTCTGAAGCAGCCACTGACTCCTACCTTCACTGTTAAACTCTATGACTTTACATTTCATTTAACTAAACTTCAGGTCCCATTCCCTTCCGTACTTGTTTGTTATGTGTAAAATTTCCTCCATTTCATCCTTACTTTCTGCCATCAGCACTACATCATCAGCATAGGCCAGACATCCTAACTTCTCTCCTCCAATTGCTACTCCTTTACTGGACTTCCTGATTCTCACGATGAGTTCCTCTAAATACAGATAAATAATGTTGGGACATGACAGATCCTTGTCTAACTCCAATATTATTTACCATTCCACCTCTGCCTTTCCTGAACCCACCTTGCTCCTCTCCTAACATCTTGTTTTCCTCTATCCACAATTTCAATTTCTCATTTATAATCATTTCAAAAACCTTGGCTAGTATGTTCATGACAGCTATGGGCCTATAATTGGCTATGTCCTCCTTATCTTTTCCTCCTCCTTTGTGTATTAGGGTCACTCTGCTCTTTTTCCAGTCCTGTGGCACGCAGCCTTGCTCCAGCACTGTCACATATGTTATATATTGCCTGTTTTACCATTTTCTCTATATTTAACAACCTCCCCAATGGGTCCATCTGTCCCTGCAGCTTTGCCGTTCTTCAAAACTTTCAGTACCTTTTCTACCTCTCCAAGCTCAATTAGGTACTGTTTCCTCCATTTCTCTCATGTCACTGTAGATCATAATGTTTTCCATTCGCTCTACTTCCATGTCCTTTCTAATTACTTTACTCCAGTACCCTTCTATTAATGATTCTATTTCATCCTCCTTCTCAGTATCTCTTTCCTCTATTTTCAATTTAACTTTCTGGTTAATCTCTCGTCCACCGAGGTTGCATTTTAGTGTTTTCCATCCTTCATTTTCCCTCTTCCCTCGAGGTAAACTGTTGAGTTTCTTTGCCTGCTGTCAACAAGAGTTTCATCTAAATTTTTATTATATTTTTTGTCATTGCTTTATAATGTGTTCTTGCAAGACTGCCTCTGCTTTGTGCTACTGTGGTACTGCATGTACTGTATCTAGCTGTTGCTTTTCTATTTCTCCCTGCATATAATGTTTCCTCCACTTTGTTGCAATGCATTCTAACTGCTACATATGCTGCTTACCCTATATACTTGTTTGTAAATAGTATATTTGAATTTTGTATTTAATTTATTTTAATTTTATTTATTTATTTTATTTGTTTGTTTTATGTTCACCTCATATACTTTGGCATTTGGTATCTGTCCTCTTTTTTCCCTCATGCTCTGCAGGACAACAACAGGTTTGTGCTGTTTGTTACAGCATGTTATTCAGTAATGGTTTTTCCACTTAATTTCCTTGCAGTAGCTCTAATGCTTATAAATCTGCGATATTTGTATTGGTTATATGTCGTTTACATACCTTTTGTTGCCTGTTTTGCCCATTGTAATGTATGCTAAAAGCTTTTGCTTTGTTGCTTTTTGTTCTCAACATGTATGATGTATAGCATAACGTTGCTACACCATTGGTTTCTAACATAAAACTCTTGATGTGTTTTCTGTCATGTGGTGCAGCATGTTTTGCAACAAACTCATGTGTTTTCTCGTGCTATGCATCACAGTGTCTTTTACTGCTGCCATTAATGCATGATATTAGTTCGATGTTTTTGTGATCTCTTGTATAATGCAACTAACTTCTTGTGTTATCTCCTGCAATGCATTGCAATGTCTAATAGGCAGGTGTTGCTGTTGTCATGTAGCTGCATGTAAAAGAGTAATGATCTTACTGTTCTGCTTTGTGTTACATAATCAAGTATTGCATCATGTTCTACATGATTTGTAAACCTCAAAGAAATACATAGAACCATATAGAAATTTGAATAAAATTTGGCTACCATATTTTGCTTTATATAATTTATTTCCTTGTCAAAGATACTATCCAAAATATTTATATTTCTTTGAAGGTTATAGCCTATAACCTTCAAAGAAATATACATTTTTTGGATAGTATATATATAATATATAGAGGAAGTGCAGGGATATTATGAGCATTTGAGTCACCCATCGATTCCGTACGTTCTCTAATGTTTCCCATGCTCTGTCTTTACCACTATCCCGCGGTTAGATGGCGTGACAATCGCGGCTTCGAAACTTTACTACAGGAATCACCTTCCTTGTCCTCTATATTCCTTGCTCCCTCCCCTCTCCCATAGATATGACCACAGACCTGACTGATTCACTGACTAACCTTCAGACTACATGCAACCGACACTGGGACACAGAGCTGACTGACGCCTTACAATACACTTCACTTGGACGAATACGACATGACACACGACACCACTGGTGGACCCACTCCCCCAGCCGTGCCCTGGACACCGCAGTCACCAGACTCCGGATTGGCCACACCCGCCTCAACTCTCACCTACACAAAATGGGCATGACTGACAGCCCTCACTGCCCCTGGTGCCCCACATACCTGGACACACCTGAACACCTCCTCCTGCAATGTCCTCGTCACCACTCCCACCGCACGGCACTCCTCCAATCACTGTATCCACTCCTCCTCCGCAGACCAACTCTAGCCGACCTCTTGGGTGGCTCTCCAGACCCCGGCTTGGCCTTCAAAATCCTCAAGAACACCAGGACCTTCCTACAGAAGTCTGGCCAACTGCACAGGATCTAACCTGCTAATTAGAGAGAACTGAAACTCGAGAAATGCCAGTGGTCGCTGGCAGTTTTAACTTAAAGGTTGGTCTACTGTGTTTTCCCTCCGCGACTAATATTTTTCATAAATCAATTTCGCGATGAATATTGATGCACCGCATCTGAATACTAAAAAAGAACGTTCTTCTGTTGTTCTAGTAAGTGTATGCATGACATGCATTACGATTGAACGTTCTATAATAGCAATTTAATGCAAATTACTCGCCTCGAGTAGCAAAGCTTAATATATTTTTTACATGTATATTGTGGCATGTAAAATTTGGGCGATGTTCACACTGTTTTCTAAGACAGTACTGCTGCGTCTGGCAAACGCTTGTCAAAATACAATAAGCAATGCCTTGGAAAAACGAAGAATAAAGAATGCCGAAATCGGCTTGTTACTGCGACAATGTAGGTTATAATTGTGGAGGCGACACGCCGCGGCGGGGAGTGGTGGGCGGAGAGATTGTGGCGGGGAGATTGAATCAAAACATTGCTACTTCACGCGTCGACTCATTGCACTTCCAGGCTTTCTATCTGATTGATACACAATAATAACAGGAACATATGACTGCCTAGGTATAGATAACTTCTAAACATACGTTATTGACTGTATAATATCATAGAGTAACATTTACCTCGCCTCCTCAACTATACCTACTTGGTTATTTGGTTATATACAATGTTTTACAGAATCAGGCTTCTATACAATATACATATAGAAGAAAATCTTTCTTAAAATTATACTTTTGTGTTTTAAGTGCAGTGGAATAAACCCATATTTTTCTTTCAAGTTGACCAACTTTTCACCAAATTGTGAGTTAAAACTGCCAGCGACCCCTGGCATTTCGGAGTTGCAGTTCTCTCTAATTCATTTGCATCCTGCACCTTCGGGGCACTAGAGGCTGTGGCACCACAGCCTGCACGGCTCCTTCAAACTAGAGTACCTTAATATATAGAGTAGCGACAACTCGATTTGTGGGCGCCATCTTGGTGCCGAGGCCTCTTCGTTCACCCAAGACCCGGGAAAGTTCTCAAGGCATGACCCCGCAGTATATCATGTTATACATGTATAAAGGATAGACTGTTATCTTCGGAAATGCTTGTTCTATAAGATTATCACATAAAACATAGTAAAACACATTATATAAAGGTCATTCTGAGACTGAAGAAATATGATGAACTTAACATTCACTTAAAACTCGTCGTCATGTATAACTTTGTGGGACAGCTTATAAGATGGCAGATATCAATAGAAGCAGAATTAAATTAGCTTTCCATTGATAGATTTCGTTTTCTGATACATACAGTAGAACCATGCATAAAGTAGCGTTAACTACATAAATTACCGTGGCGGCCCCGCTCTCTCTCTCTCTCTCTCTGCATGGGTAAGGGGGTGCCTTGATTTGATCTTAGATTTTGTTTTTTAATTACATTTTTTTCAATAATTAAAAAACTATGGCAGATAATTGCAACATGCATAGAGAAGTAAATATGAAGTAGATCAAGGACTATCATTTGGCGTAAAGCAAAAAAATATTGATTGGTAAATAACTGAGAAAATAGCATATGTGTACATTTATACAAAATATCAATTTTCTCGACAACCATGAGGTGTTTTGACAAGCCGACTACTGCGTCATGTAGAACACCTCAAGATGAACCTTTGTTACTTCCATAAGTTTTCCTGCGACTCATAGTTATGCGGCAAAATAACAAAAACCTGATTTTCGTCAATTTCGGAATATTTTTGAGCAGCCAGAAATCCGAAAATATTTTTTTCCCGATAGATTTCGAGGACCGTAACATCAATTGTAATCCCCAGATCCTTATGGCTAAATCAAATCTCCAACCTCTTGCCTTGCAAATAGTAGGCACTCAGAGCGCCAGTGTCTTCCCAGCTAACGTCCCCACGTCGGCAAGGCAGCTCAGCGCATTGATCAGCCTTCAGCTTTAGTCCCCGTGATGCCGCTACCCCTACCTAACCCCACACCTTGAGTTGACGTCTCTCTGACACCGCGATCTGTCCTTTGCCACGACTATACAAGAGTCGTGTTGTGTCTTTAACCCTTCACGCCCAGAACGTAATTTCCATTGTATTTTGGGTACTATTAGATTATTTTTAATTAATATCAGCAATATTTTATAGATATGATCTGTTTAGTATCCTTGTCGACTAACTAATTTGGTATATTGAGTTACTTTTCGTAATTTTATAGCTAACAACAGACCATTTTTTATAGCCCAGGAAAGCTCTGGGCGTGAAGGGGTTAAGTCAATCTTGAGGACGTCTGCAAACAGGGGGTGTTGGATCCAGTGTTGGTGCTGCAGAACGCAAGACTGAAGGGGCTGCTTGAGTGTGCCGGTGTGTGTGAGAGAGAGAGAGAGAGAGAGAGAGAGAGAGAGAGAGAGAGAGAGAGAGAGAGAGAGAGAGAGAGAGAGAGAGAGAGAGAGAGAGAGAGAGAAAAAAACCCATTTAGAAAAAATTCTGAAAAAAAACCCATGATGTATTCGACACAATCGCATATGTACACTGTTCAGTTGTGATCACTTTTCCTGCGGCTGTCCAATGATGAAGAGACAGAGTAAGGTTTATGCGATATACACCGAGTGGTCCACTTACGCCCGTGATCGGGACCCACCGACCGGTCCTAAATTGAGGCGCGTGAGAAGGACTGCGGCTGCAGAGAAGTTGGGGCAGAAACGTCTATAGTACCCTGCCATACCCAGGAAACGCATCAGCGCCTTCCGAGTGGCAGGAGCAGGGTACTGGAGGATGGCGTTGACGTTAGCCGTTTTGGGTCGAACATGGCCTTGTCCCACTTCGTGACCCACGTAAGTCACCGTTGCTTCGCCAAAGGTGGTCTTGGCCAACTTCACGGTCAGATTGGCATCCCGTAGTTTTGTCAGCGTCTGGGTGATCTGTTGGAGGTGCTGTTGCCAGTGTTCTGAGAAAATCAAGATATCATCTAAGTATACGGAGCCTCCTTTAATTCCCTGTAATAGATAATTCATAGTTCGTTGAAAAGTTGCCGGACAATCCCTCATTCCAAAGGGCATAACGAGGTAATGGAAGAGCCCAAAGGGAGTTGTAAATGCAGAAATTTGTTGGACTTTCTCTGTGAGGGGTATTTGGTAATGTCCTCTTAGCAAGTCTATATTAGAGATAAACTGGGACTGTCCCACCGCGTCAATGAGATCGTCTACCCGTGGCAAGGGGTAGGCATCTGGCACGGTCACAGTGTTGACCCGACGATAATCCGTGCAGAGGCGTAGTTTTCCGTCTTCCTTTGGCACGAGGAGACAAGGAGAGGCCCAAGGTGATTGGCTGGGAACAACGAATCCATGTTTGAGTAGGTAGTCGACCTCCTGCTTCATCCGGTCTCGTTTCTGTGGATGGAGTCTGTACGGTTTGTGGCGGATAGGAGAGGTTCCAGGGATTAGCTCAATGTCGTGAGTTATTATGGTGCACCGGTTAGGATGGTCGCCGAATATGTCGTGAAAACTAGTGAGAATGTTAGTGATGTTCTTAGCTTGAAGAGGAGTTAGATGATTTACATATTCATTTAAGTTGCTAAGAATTGTAGAATTTTGGTGACTCTCATTACATACAATATCATTCGGTACAGGATCAGAATCAATTACACTGATAGTAAAACATGGTTGTCTCCTCGAGTTAGGTGTAAGATCAGAGCTCTTTTAAGGTTTAAGCAAATTTATATGAATTAACTGAGTTGCCTTGCGGCGATCTGGAGTACTGATTATGTAATTGACTTCATTGGTTCTTTTAATAATTAAGTAAGGGCCATAATATTTAGCTTGTAGAAAATAACCTGGGACTGGAAGGAAGGCTAGGACTTTATCACCTTCATTAAATGATCTTAGTTTAGCTTTCTTATCAAAATTATCCTTCATAATGCCTTGAGCATGCTGCAAGTTATTTTTGGCGAATTCACGAACCTTATTGAGAGTTTCCTTTAATTTATTAATATATTGGGTGACTGAAATGAGTTTGCTGGATGTAGAATTAAGCACATTATCTTTTACAACTTTGAGAGGTCCCCTTACCTTGCGGCCAAATAGCAACTCAAAGGGGGAAACACCAAGAGTCTCATTTGGTGTCTCCCTGATAGCAAGCAATACGAAAGGTAAGGCCTTGTCAAAGTCCTGGTCCTTCTCGCGACAAAATTTACTCAAAATGGCTTTGAGAGTTTGGTGACATCTCTCCAATGCACCTTGTGATTGAGGATGGTAAGCTGTGGATAGGGTTTGTGTGATGCCAAGCTGATTTAGGACTTCTGGAAAGAGATCGCTGGTGAAATTAGTGCCACGGTCACTTTGAATTTTCTGAGGGATGCCAAAATTGGTGAACATGCGTGTTAATTTAGATACAATTGTTTTGGCAGAAATGTTCCTAATCGGTAAGGCTTCAGGGTATCAGCTGGTTGGGCACATGGCCGTTAGGATGTACTGATTACCCTTCCTTGTCTTAGGTAGGGGACCAACAACATCTATTATAAGTTTATGGAAGGGCTCAGATGGAACTTGGATGGGTTGTAGAGGGTAAGGTGGTATGGGCTGGTTGGGTTTCCCCGCTATTTGGCAAGTATGACAAGAGTTGACAAATTCAGTGACATCCTTTTTCATGCCTGGCCAGTAAAATTCATTTAGTAATTTGGAATAAGTTTTCATAATAACCAAGTGACCGGCAAAATTTTCATGGGCGATCTCAAGGATAGGTCTTCTTAAGTTCACGGGTAACACAACCTGATGTAATTCAGCCCAAGTGTCATCATCTGAAAGTTTTGGTGGACGGTACAATCTGATAAGAATATTGTCCTGATAATAGAAAGAAGGGGGGTGAATAATTTGATCCTTAGGGAGGGCTTTAGCATGGAACTGTGATAGAGTAGGATCATCTCTTTGGGCTTCCTCTAGAAGTTGTTCTGAAAAAACTTTCCCGATGTTAGTTTTCTGTGAAAAGGTAGTGCTAGATACTTGAGGTTGGGAATTAGATGCAGAAGGCTGGACAACTTTCTGGGATTGAGTACGTGTCACAGCACAATTAGGAAATAACCCTGGTTGATACTTCTCAATGTTAACTGTTGGGTTATAATGGAGTGGAGAGTCTTAGATGACTAGAGGTGGTACCACAAGTTCACCAGCTAGGTCATTTGCCAAAAGGAAGTTAGTATTGGGTATGGGCAAGGAAGAATCCTCACTCACACCGACGGTAACAATACCTTTGACAAGCGGGCAATTGAGGTACACTCTGGGGCGAGTTTTACTGGGAACGGGTTATGAAAATCCTGCATGTATACTTTCTCACCAGTATATTTCTGCTCAATCCCAGGAAGGGCGGACTTTAAAATGATAGACTGAGCAGCGGCAGTGTCTCGCATGATTTGGACAGGGTGTTCCTCCATACCCACGTCAAGTGATATTGAACCTGAGGACCTGAAGGGTTTGAAAGGATCAACCTTCCGAGGCGAGTTAAAAAGGTGTTAAAAGAAGCCATAGGTTTAAAGGTTCTTTCCTGTTTTGACACTTTACATCTAGGATCAGAACAATCTCTTATAGAATGACTTGTACCTTTACACAAGCTGCAAAAAAGTCCCAACCTGGCACCAACTTCCACAGTCTTATCATCCCTGTAAGAGCTTACACCTGACTTTACAACATGCTGGGTTCTTCGCTCTCCTGTGAATGGACGATGTATTAGGGAGAATACATCAGCTAACTGAGAAGCCTTAATCAAATCATTCTCATCCCTATCTGTGATGTGCACCATGATGGAGTAAGGAACCTTGCGTTTAAATTCCTCCAAGGCGATGAGGTTAACGAGCTCGTCATAAGTGGTTATGGCTGCAGATTTGAGCCATCGCTGTAAGGCTCTGAGCTTTCCGGAGGCAAACTCCATGTAATTGTGAGGGGGAGATTTGTTCATATTACGGAAGGATTGTCGGTATCCCTCTGTGGTGATTGAATAAGATGCTAGAATGGCAGTTTTAACAAGGTCGTAGTCAGTGTCCTCCTCTACTCCTCCGAATACAGACAAAGCTTTTCCGGTCAATTTAGGCTTAATGAGCCATGTCCAATCCTCCTTTGGTAGTTCAAAATAATTAGCCGAAGATTCGAACTCTCTAAAAAATGACTCTGGGTCGTAATCTGTAAAGGCCAGCAAAAGATTTATATATTTGGCCAAGTCTGTTTTACATTGTCTTGGAGGAGGTGCATTTTTAGCTGCCTGCTGTTGAAGTTGAAAAAAATTTATTTGATGTTGTCTGTCTTTCTCTTTTTCTTGTCTATCATATTCTGTCTCTTACTTCATATTCCAACTGCATTTTTAAGGATTGCATCTTTACTTTTTCTACTTCTATTAAAATTTTAGGATCTGTAAGGGTAGAAGTGGTGGAGGGATCGAAATGGGCTTCGTCTATCACTTCTCCCAAATGAGCTAATATGAGAGTTTTGAGCTGAGCCTTTGTGCTGTCATGAGTATAGTCAATTTTGAATGAGGTAGCAATGAATTTAAGTTGATCCTTTGTAATCTTTGCAGTCTTAAGCTCATCCGTAGAAAGATTACCGAAAAATTCCACCGGATCGAATTGTGTTCAAGGTAGTAGACACAAGTGTGATTACAAGGTAAGATTAACCACTTATTTTGAAAGATTAATATTAGAGCACAAGTGTGCTGACGTGAACACGAGTGTGTTGTAGAAAGAGATGTCTTAACGTTTACTTCAGCATTATCCCCTGAGCTTATAACAGAAAATAAACCCAGACATAGAGAGAGGAGAGGGGAGCGACCCCTGAGGTTTAGTCACTTCGAAGAGGTAACGAGCCAGTGGGAGGATGCCAAAGAGTACGTTAGCCCACACTACGCACAAAAGATCTGGCATAAAGTACTCTTTTGAGTTTGAGACTGGTCAAGATTACTTTCGAGTGATGAGATTAGGATTGGAACGTCGCTGGTTCCGGAAAAGAGGAGTCTCAGTACAGCTATGTGGGAAGGCAGATTTCTCCACTAGAAAAGTATTCGGACAATAGCACGGTCATTGAAAAAACTTAGCATAATCACTTGTAACGCCTCTACACCAGGCCTCCGTGTAGGAATTTTTAAAGGCAAAGTCATAAGCAAGTTCCACCATGGTACACGTAATATAACACAGAGATGCTCCAGACACAAAGTGAACTCTTCAATAAAAAAATAGCACAGTTTTAAGCACAGTCTTAACTCGTAACACAGGTAAAAGAACCCGGACAGGCCCCCATGTAACGAACGCTGCAGTTATGTCTAGGGGTTTATGTAAGGGATAACTGAACGCCCATTAACTAAGGGTGATGGAAAGTGAAGTGTCTTAGAACAAATTATTATTAAACATACCAAAAAATACACAGTAAATTAGAGACACTGGAGAACACAACCCACCACCGATAAGCGAGAAAAGTATCGTTCGCTTGTTTAAGTGATATCACTGAGATAACATAGATAAATATAATTGAATCTACACAGACAAAATACACAAATATAAATATGACAAGTTACACTGTACAATAATAACTAATTTAAGATAAATAAACAGACTTGAACACTAATAATTACGTAAAATAGTTACTTTTAATGTCCTGCAGATAAATAGAGTCACTTTTATGCCCTGGGCACTCACAATGTCAACTCACAATACAGGGACGAGAAGTAGTGATGCAAGGTCCCAGCTATCGAACGTATCCTCAGGAGAGTGAAGAAATCCACAGGTGCTTCGAGATTGCGGGAGACCCGCGGGTTGAGACTGCCTTCCAGTTGGGCAGAGGGCAATATATATACCCTCGGTTTGAAGCCCGGTGGCTTCAGTTGTCTAGAATGAGACCCGGCGTGCTTCGTTTAGAAGGGGTCGAAGCTGCCTGGTTAGCCTCCACCGGAAGTGGTTGGGTCGACTCGTTGGGTAGTCGCACGAACAGGGACTAGGTTCGTGACAATATGTATATATGTATATATACATATGTATATATATGTATATGTATACAGACTAATATACATATATATATATATATATATAATATATATATATATATATATATATATATATATATATATATATGTATATATATATATATATATATATATGTATATCATATTATATAATATATATATATATATATATATATATATATATGTATATATATATATATATATATATATATATATATATATATATATATATATTATATATATATATATATATATATATATATATATATATATATATATATATATATATATATATATATATATATATATATATATATATATATATATATATATATATATATATATATATATATATATATATATATATATATATATATATATATATTATATATATTATATATATATATATATATATATATATATATATATATATATATATAGGGGGAGGTGGTAGCAGAGTGGTTAGCGTCTCCGACTGGCGTTCTCGGTGACCCGAGTTCGATCCCCGACGAAAACCAAAACCTTTCTGTACCGTCGAGTCGCCTAAGAACACCCACATGCCCTGTCCATTAACTCTACCTTCGATTGCGAGTGCATCAGAGGACACAGGGGGGCGGCATGAGCCTCTAAATACAGGCGTCACTATAAAAATCCTGCCTGCGCCACCACGGGCGAGGGCCAACCATCACAGCAGCCCTCAAGGGAACCTCCAGAGTCTACCATCCGAACCCTGGGTTACCACTGCCTACAGGCGCTATAGGCACAGACAAGTGCTTGTGAGCCCTTCGGACCCATGTATTGATGTTTGTAGTAGTAGTATATATTAGACAACAATGTGAGTGCAAACTACAATCGTGTTGTTGCTGTCGTTGGTCACTGGTCGAAGTGCCTCGGGGTAGACCACCAACCACCACCGTAGTCTGGCTCACCCTAACCCCACGCCTGTTTCACATCAACCCCACGCCTGCCTCACCCCAGCCCCACGCCTGCCTCACCCCAGCCCCAAGCCTGCCTCACCTCAGCCCCACGCCTGCCTCACCCCAGATCCACGCCTGTCTCACCCCAGCCCCACGCCTGTCCTGCAAGCACACACACACACACACTCACACACACACACACAAACACACACAGCCACACGCACGCACACACTACCCAGGGAGCCAAACCCGATTTTTTCCAAAATTCGTCCCGGTGTGCTGTAAAAGGTTGGCTTATGCAAATCACATCTACAGGTGTCTAGGAACATGTTTTAGAGGGCCAACCCCGGGAAAAAGCTGCTGGAAAATTTCGGGAGGTCAAAAACTAATATAATCCCATAGGTTCGAAAATCGTAGCTTTTGTCCCTATACACTTTATCTACTCACGTTTTCAATGCAAAAGATTGCTCTCAATTCTGTTTTAACTAAAAACTAATGTAAATTATTGGCATATTTGGTATTTAGTTACTTAGGTCTTGACAAATAACCATATAATTAAAAATCAAACATTTTCATTCTAGTTTACGTAGTCAAATAAACATCTGAAGTAAACATTACATTTCGATATAATGATTATCTGTGACAGTTATGCTTATGAGAAAAGCAACAAAATTAATGGTTGTACAACCCTTAATAAATCTCATTAAAATAATGGCAGAATAATTATAATACTGTCACATGGAATAGATCATGTACATTAACTGTCAATATCAGAGTCACTGCTGTCTGCATCCAGTGTAACAATGCACTTTATACGACTACATTTTCTTTCTGATCCCTGGCAACGGCAACCAATGTAGCAAGGAATGCCTTTTTTGCTGCAGGAACACTTTCTGTTGCAGCCTTTCAAACAGCCACACGAGATATTCTTGGACATTTGATCTGGCCATGCTGGTAATGTGGATGGAACTGGCAAAAGCTTGTTTTCTACTAGTGACCAGCCAAAATTAGTAATTGGTTCCAAATTTGGTTGTGGGATATGCGCTGTGTTGTCAAGTATTGTAGCCCGTTTCACATGCAACAGAAATGCGTCTTCAGTTGGGGGTAGAAGTTTCAAAAGTGTGAACTTATTGTTTAAGAATTGATGTACTCTTAAGTCTCCCAGTGCAGAGCCTTTAAAGTCATCATCCTTCTTTGTATACACAGCTACCAGCAGTTCTCTGGCTTGCTGGATGACATCTGTCGTTACGGTGCCTTGAGAATTCACATCTGCTTCTCCAAAGTCCTCAAGAGCTGGAATTTCTACCTCTTTGCTGCACCTCAGCCATGTCTTTTTACTGGTGAAGAAAGGGAAGCTGGTGATATCACGTCCACTCAGGCTGTGGATGAAGAGAAGGGATCTGCACTGTGCTGGGCCCAATTATTATAATTTTTTTTTTTTTTTTACATTTGTGCCTATAGCGCCTGTAGGCAGTGGTGACCCAGGGCTCGGATGGTAGGCTCTGGAGGTTCACTTGAGGGCTGTGATGGTTGGTCCTCGCCCGTGGTGGCGCAGGCAGGACTCTTATAGTGAAGCCTGTGTATGAGAGGCTCATGCCGCCCCCCTGTGTCCTCCGATGCACTCGCAATCGAAGGTAGAGTTGATGGGCAGGGCATGTGGGTGTTCTTAGGCCACTCGATGGTGCAGAGAGGCTTTGGGTTTCTTCGGGGATCGAACTCGGGTCACCGAGAACGCCAGTCGGAGACGCTAACCACTCCGCTGATGGGAAAACTACTGATGGGAAACTACTTGCCATCTGATGGATCGAGAGGTAGCTGGATTGTGTGGTGCGCACCCACATTTCAGGCAGGTCTTTAAGGAGTGTAGAAGTATAGTACACACATGAAACGATGACATCTGTGTCATTTGCATAAATGACTACACGTTCAGATCCCTCTTTCTGAAAGCTGTAGATGGAATGTAGTATAATTCTGGTGTCTGCTTCATTTTGAGTGGACTGCAGCTCTGCAACTTCATTCACTGTACCTTTTGAGACCACAACACTTTCTGTTACGTTCTTGAAGCCACCACCTAGGTATAGGCATGTTGAACCTAATGATGATTTCAGCTCTTCATCCTGGCTCCATTTCATGCACAAACAGTTCAAAAGTGCTTTTTTGTTGGCAGAAATTGGGAAAAAATCTTGTGGAGCAGGAGCAATGCATTGTTCACTGACTTCAAAGACTTATGCTTTTTCTGACTTGGCATACCTGTGTTGGTGTTGTGAAGCTTTGAGGTTGTCTGTGTCATATCAGTCACAGCAGAAATGGATACTGGCTGTCCCTTCAGGAATATCATTCAGCATGTTGTGAAGGTATCTCTTTGCAATTGCTCCAAATGACTCACCGTTATGGAATGACCACTGGCGTACTGCAAACATAGCATCTACAACTACAGCTGTTTTGAGCTTATCCTGTGGGAGATGAGAAACTGTGGTCACCTGGGTTTCCTCCTTCAATGCTTTAATCAATGTGGACTTGGTTCCACCTGCTCTCATCGACCCATTTTCATTGAACAGTGATGGAGGAAACTTGCTTGCTTTCATATATTCATGCTTGCCTATAAAGTTGATGATGTCAACTTCACCTCCACTGGCAGCTAGTTGCGTCAGGCGTAGCAGAGCAGTCACCTCATCACTCTTTCCAGTGGTAGTAGAATTATTTTTTGGCTTTTTGGTAGTGATATTTTGGGTGTGGAATGTCTTCAGCTTTACCACTTTGGTTTGCTTTTGCTGACATCTAATAGAATCAGCGAGAGCTTCAAAACCTATGCTTTTCACATTTGTCAAATCAGGTTCTGCATGTTGACCTGTTGATATGTTGTCTAACGCTGGCATTTCTGCTCTGAAAGGATTTGTCTGCATGGCTGCCAAGACTTTATGAATTGTCTCTTTATCCCTGGACACTCTGGTCTGACCTGACTCATGGTGGGGGCTATGAGTATGCAGCTTCAGCATGGACTTTAGTTGTGAAGATACCTCTGCAGTGATGGGCTTGGTGTACACCCATTTAGTGCGAGCAGCAGCATTTAATGTTATTCCGTCAAGACCACTTGCTTCCTTTGCATCAGCATTGTATGTTTGTTCTAGCAGCATATCCGGAGACACCCCATTGTGGCATCCATCTGATCTTCGGCCAATGAAAGCCCTATTTAGCATGGCCTGATACACCTCTGGTGCTGTGTCAGACAGAGATCGCATCTCGAACAAGTAGGAGAGGTAGAGATTGTTGCCCATATTTGTAGTTTCCTGCTGCTGTCAGAAACGGAAGCATCTTAGCCGACTCACACAAGTGTCCAAGCCAGTTCCCTTCTCTCTGGTAGAAGATAAATCTGTGTAAAATATCAGACATCTCTAAAAAGCTGAGCCAAAACACTGCTGTTGGACGATCTGATAGTGATTTTGAAATTCTTCCAATTGTTTCTGGAGCATTGAAAGTTGTTCATGACATGACTGAACTGACTTCAGCTGTTCAGTGGCATCTTTGTTGTTATTAAGCAGCATTTTCAGGACATCCTCAACAGCTTCTTTCCACTCCATGGTATCTTCATTTAAAGCCCAGGATTCAAACTCCTCCCAATATAGGTGCCAGAGTAGCTCACTGAGTATTCGCAGAGCATGCATAGACTTGTAATAGTCAGCCCTTTCTCCAAAGATTCTTTTTGCTGTTCCTTCACCACACATGCCAGCCAATACAAGAAGCTCTTCGATGCCAGAATCCTGCATGATTTTACAGATGGATTTCAGGTAGTTGTGTGCCAGATGAAAACCTCCAAGGAGCAAAACAACATATTGAAACTCATCTCTGTGCTTGTCTCTAATTATTACCGCAAGTTCATAAGTGGCTTGATCGCCGGTGATGTTAGTATGTGTGTCTCCCAGTGCTTTAGATGTCTTCACTAAACGTGTCATCTCCTCTTTCAGAACACCAGGGTCTGTTGGAGAGGCTGGTATCAGTGGAAGGTATGCAACTTTGCTTGATTTGTGATATGGCAGTAATCTTACACAGAATGCAGAGAACCCTGGAAGTCCTGCATCGTCATCATATAGCACTTCCAGTAGCTGTGAGTGTTCGACTTGTCTTCCTAGACGCCATATTATCAGCATATCTTCAGCCACACCATCAGAGGGTGTTTCCAGACTTCTGATATCACCTATACTGCTGAGTGATCTAGAGCTCTTTCTGTCACTGCCGGAGATATAACAAGCTTGAATGGCACTGTCTGGAACACATTCTAGAGTCCTTCTCCTGCCCCCAAATGAATGAACGACACTAACACTGTCCGTTTCCCTGACTTGAACCCTGGTTGTCTCAGGATTTTCAATGACGATAGCAGTTGTAGCATTGAAGCTTCCCCCATCTAGTGTCTTCTTTTTCCAGTCCAGGTTGTCCATTGCAAAGGCATGCACTGTCCCGTGGCTGTGGCTCATTGTGGCAGAGATGAACACACCATCCTCTTCAACCTGTTGCATAATGTTTTCGCTATCCCTGGTTAGTCGGCGTTGCAGGCTGTCATGTTGCCAAGGCCAAGTCTGTTGTTCAGGTTGATAAGTGATTTGCTGCGTGTTTGGTTGTAAAGATGGTAGGCTGTGGCAATGCCTAGTGGTGTTGGTATTCCAGCTACATGGAGCAAGATTTGCTGAGACAGTACTAGTGACTTTTGCTTAATTGTTGGATTAACCGTCGCCAGGTCCTGTAGGTCATCAAACTGCTGCAGTTCTCCTTTGTCAGAGAGAAGTGTAACAACAAAATTGAAGACAGACTGTGGGACAACCTTTTCTGCAGCTTCAAATGATACTTCTTGTGATTGGTAGGCCCCTTCTACAGGGGCCTTATCCGCCCATGTATGGAGTATGTCTCACATGTTTGGGGAGGATCCACTCATACAGCTCTCCTAAACAGGGTTGAGTCAAAAGCTTTTCGTCTCATCAACTCCTCTCCTCTGACTGACTGTCTTCAATCTTTAAATCACCGCTGCAATGTTGCTTCTCTTGCTCTCTTCTACCGTTATTTTCATGCTCACTGCTCTTCTGAACTTGCTAACTGCATGCCTCCCCCACTCCCGCGGCCTCGCTGCACAAGACTTTCTACTCATTCCCATCCCTATTCTGTCCATCTTCCTAATGCAAGAGTTAATCAGTATCTTTACTCTTTCATCCCTTTCACTGGTAAACTCTGGAACTCTCTTCCTGTTTCTATTTTTCCACTTTCCTATGACTTAAATCTTTTCAAAAGAAGAGTAACAAGACACCTCCCGAACTAAATTGGCCTACCCCTTTGTTTTGATTGTATTCTCTTACTGTCTTTTTTATAGGGACTGGCAACTAAGCGGGCTTTGTGTTACCCATTTTTGTTGTGCCCTTGGCCAGTTCCCTGTGATGTAAAAAAAAAAAAAAAAAAAAAATGTTCTTTCTTGTAAGTTTTTATATCCTTTCTCAATAAACTTGCTGCATGCTGTATGGTTTGCTGCTTTTCATCTACAGACGACTGTGCTTCCAAAATTCTTAATTTCTCAAGGGCATCACCCAGTGGGATGGATGATGAACAGATGAAGCCCGATCCTGATGTCTGGTCAATTACCGAGACTCTCTTACCAAACCTCTGTTGCAGTTTCCCTTTCAGTCTTGTAGAATGATAAGTGGATGCTGTTTTGACACCAACATCACGAAGCATTTATCTGTATCTATTTCCTAGTGTTTGAATTAGAAATCCACACTTCTCCTCGAACAATGGAACCTCCAGATCATCTATCAGACGGTCAAAAGCCAAGGCATACATTGTCTGATTAGGTGATCTACCTTTACTGATCCGTGTAGCTCTAAAAGCGTTCATGCATGGTTTGTGGTAGCAAATATCATTTGCTACCATGTCATGCCCTTGGCCAATCAGTCTGTAAAGGATATCTCGCCTGCCCAACTGTTTGGCCTTGTCATGTATTGCTTGCTGGCTTAGTTTGGTTGATACCTTGCTGGTTGGTTTCTTTCCCTGGTGCCATGTTTTGTTGCATATGACACAGTTGTTTTTTGCATCAAATGCTGGAGCATATTTCCTAGTTTTGATTGGTGATTCCAGTGATGATGCGCTGCTTGAAGATTGGCCAGCACTGCAGGTGGGAGCTGGTTCATCTCCAAGACGTTTTTTCTAAGCTAAGGTGTAACTCTTTTTGAGGGTATACCAGTTCCGACACTTTTTATGCCTCTTAGGAGATTTGTCTGTGGTCCTGCCTCATTTCTTACTTCATCTTTAAGCATTGAGTACGTTTTATCTTGCCGACCATTCATAGCATCAACGAACTTTGGTACAGATGTAGTCTGAATGTTCGTCAGTTCTACCTCAGACGAGTCTTGGCATATGACACACCTAGAGTAATCCACAGACTCTCTCATCCTTTTTGGCGGGTTGAGAGACACCGTTCCTGCTGCTCCTCTTTTCACTCCTTTGCTCATCTTGTTTTTCAGAAGCTTGTAACAAATAAAAAAAACAGCACATTACTACCCACCACCACTATAGTACAAAACAAAAGATATAGAAAAACAGATAAAAATTAATGCCAGACCCAGCAACTACATTTTCTTCATCTGTTCCAGTGAACGTTCAGTGTTAGATAGAAAAGGACCAGAATGATAAAAGGATTTGTTTTTCAGCATTAACTCAATAGCCTTACCATTCAACTCACATGCAGTCATGCACCATCGAAAACAATAAGAGACACCACTATTGCTTCAGTTGTTTTCCCTCCTTTGCTCGGCATAGAAACCTGTAAGAAATAAAAAAGCGCATCCTGTAACTACCCACCACCACTATAGCACAAAACAGAAGTCATAGGAAACAGAAAATAACGAATGCCAAATCAACAGCTACATTTTCATCTTCTGTTCCAATGCTTAGCATAAAATGATCATAATTACACTGAAATTGAAGTTTTTTCAGCGTAAGCTCAATGCATTGACCACGAAGCTCACATGCACACCTAGAAACACTGAAAAATACTAGAAATACATGCTCTGAATCATCATTACAGAGAACATCACTAGTAAGATCCGAGTTAGTGCCGGTGTGGCTGGAATTCTCGATTTTTTTGTTTTTGGGCTGGTAAAAATTTCCAGCAACTTTTTCAGAAGGTTGGCCCTATAGATCATGATCCTAGGTATATGTAGATTGGGTTTTTGTAGGTCAACCTTTTACAGCACGCCGGGTCCGATTTTTCACTTGGCTCCCTGGGTACGCACATGCACACACACACACACACACACACACATACATGCATGCACACACACACACATAAACAGTAAGTCCATGATGAGTCTACGGAGTTAGTAAAATGCGGCAAGGTGTTACCGCAGAGCTTCTTCCTCTAATCTAATACGCTTAAGTGTTTTTAGCCCAAACTCCCCCTTCAAAATTATTCAATCGACATGGGACCAATCCGCTTACCACCTACGATTTATTTGCGATTTGTTGAGCCTACTCTCATCAAAATTGAATTTACAGTTTCGGCTACCCAAAACAGACAGACAGACAGACAGACAGACAGACAGGTACACGGCTACTCCTATAGTATATTAGATGTAAAAAAAAAAAATATATATATATATATATATATATATATGTATATATATATAATTTTTTTTATATATATATGTATATATATATATATATATATATATATATATATATATATATATATATATATATATATATATATATATTATATATATATATATATATATAATATATATATACGTAAAATGGGGTAACGTGAATAATTACGGGGTAAAACGTATCGATCGCTCTGGAAGACTTATTTTCTATTGAACTTTTAAAATGTGCATTCCATTTTGTTCCTTTATTAATGTTCTTTCATTTGTGATCATTGTTTTGTCCATTGTTTTGTCCTGATTTCAAGTATCTATACTTTTTTCAGGTTTTTTAAGCTGACGCCACTAGTGTTTCAGGAGAAGAGGTCCATATTAGTTTCAAGATAGGCAACAAGTATAATAATAAGGTAGGTAGTAAGTAAGTTATGGAATGAACAAGTTTAAGATCAATGCAATATTTGAGAAAATATCGCAGTTTTATTCCTTCAGGGCATTACGAATCACCCTATGGGGTAATGTGAATCACCATATGGGGCTCATATATCATATAGATAATTGCACTGGCCATGACTGGGTGACAGGCTTTCTGAATAGGCACTCTAACCTGTCATCCCGCATGTGCCAGAATATTTCTAGGAAGCGGGCAGCAATATCTGAGGCAGTTGCCTCTGAATACTTCAACAACCTTGAGAAGACATTGGAAGGGGTTCCACCCTCCAACATTATTAATTATGATGAGACTAATGTGACTGACGACCCAAAAGGAAAATTGCAGATCTTCTGCCGGAGGACAAAACACGCAGAGAGGATCATGGACACAACCAAATCACCCACATCAATCATGTTTGCCATTACAGCTAGTGGTCTTAGCCTCAGCCCACATGTTGTTTACAAGGGAGACCGGCTACAACCGACATGGATCGAAGGGGGACCAATCAATGTTGTGTACAACATCACAAAGTCAGGATGGTTCGACAGCGTATGCTTCGTTGACTGGTTCAAAAAGATCGTTCTGCCATATATAAGGAACCTGCCAGAGGAAGAGCCAAAGGTGTTGATTGGTGACAACGTGCCCTCGCCACTGCCCTCCCACATAAACCATACAGTGATCGATTTGTGTGATAAGTACAACTTACGGATGGTGTTCCTACCACCCAACTCAACCCACTTGTTACAGCCACTGGACGTAGCCGTGTTTTCGTCACTAACGAATGAGTGGATGAAGATCTTAACACGGAAGTTGACCACATGGAAGCACTGTACGACCTTTCCCAAGAATATGATACCACCACCTCTCCTTGAGTTGCAGATCGCTATGGAGGAAAAATGAGCAGATCTTACTAAGGCAGGCTTCAAAGCCTGTGGGATCCACCCATTTAACAAGGAACATGTGTTGGCCAAAGTCAGAAGGGTCCCAGCATTTGAGCTAGGAGGGAGTTACCAGGTCAGCCCGGTATTCCTTACTTATCTCCAACAGCAAAGATAATCGAGTGTTTAAAGCAGAGGCCGTGGACGTGGCCGCGGGGGTCGAATGCGCATCTCATCTGGATACAGTTTCTCTGAAGGACCGGAATCATTATGGTGCAATGTGAATCACTGATTCGGATTGCCCCAACTAAAGTATTTAAACCTATCATTTTATTTTGTATTACAACTCATTTAATTTCATTTAGATTAGGATAATAATTGATAGAAATGTAGGTTAATGATTAAGCTTTCAAACTGTATTAATTAAAGTTCCTTACCTGCCATGTGATTTTCATTACAAACCTTAGTGCCTATTTTTATTTTTATTTGATTCACATTACCCCATTTGACGTATATATAATTATATATATATATATATATATTATAATATATATATATATATATATATATATATTATATACATATATATATATATATATATAATATATATATATATATATATATATATATATATAATATATATATATATATATATATATATATATATATATATATATATATATATATATATATATATATATATATATATATATATATATATATATATATATACGTCAATTTGGGGTAATTATATATATATATATATATATATATATATATATATATATATTATATATATATATATATATATAATATATATATATACATACACACATTTTTACCCGTCAATGCCACGAAGGCAATATTCAGAGCATTTTAGCATTTGGAAAACTAACACAAAAGGATATTGAAGCCGGAAAAAACTTTATAAAGAAACTATAACTTGTATAACAGGAAATGGTAACAACGACAACAGCAACAGTTATAGCAACATCAATAACACCAACATAGACAGCAAATACCTTAATAACAGGAATAAACAGCAAATGCAATAAGAACATAAGAAAAACATAAGAAAATAAGGACGCTACAAGAGGTCGTGAGGCCTACTCGTAGTAGTTCCTGTTACCTAACACTAAGTACATCCACCTTGCATCCCCATCCATGAATTTATCTAGCCTCCCTTTGAAGCTCTCTAATGACTCCGCACAAACTACCTGTTCATTCCAATCATTTACCACCCTATTTGTGGACCAGTTTTTCCCTATTTCTTTTTTAAATTTACGATTTTCCAGTTTGAATCCCTTACTTCTTGTTCTACCCTGGATAATAGCCGTAAGAACTTTTCCTACCTCTCCTTTATTAAATCTCTTTATCCACTTAAAATCTTCTATCAGATCGCCCCTTACTCTGCGTCTCTCGAGTGAGTGTAACTTTAATAGCTTCAATCTCTTCTCATAACTAAAGTTACGCATCCCTTGAATAATTTTGGTCATCCTTCTCTGCACTGATTCTAACAAGGCTATATCCATCCTGTAATATGGAGACCAAAACTGAACCACATAATCTAGGTGAGGCCTGACTAGAGAGCCAGATACAGCTTTAGAATAAACTTCCGCACTTCTACTTTTAATACTTCTGGTAATGAATCTTAACACTCTATTAGCTCTATTTCTAGCCTCAATACATTGTTTCCTAGGTCGGAGGTTTGGGCTCACCCTCACTCCAAGATCTTTCTGACCTTCTGATCTTTTCAGCGATACATTGCGTATGGTGTATCTATTACCAGGGTTTGTTCTACCATTATTCATAACGTTGCACTTATCAATATTAAATTCCATCTGCCATCTGACTACTCACTCATTAAGTTTATCTAAGTCTCCCAGCAATATGTTTACATCAGACTGTGATCCAATAACCGTACCTACCTTAGTATCATCAGCAAATTTGTTGATATCACTGCTAATCCCACTATCCAAGTCGTTGATGTAAATAAAAAATAGTAATGGACCCAAAACAGACCCTTGTGGAACTCCACTTGTCACCAGTCCCCATTCAGATTTAGAACCATTAATTGTAACCCTTTGTTGCCTACCACTTAGCCTAGCTTTGATCCAACGAAGAACCTTCCCATCTATTCCATGAGCCTTAACCTTATTTAAGAGTCGCTCGTGTGGTACCTTGTTGAATGCCTTACTAAAGTCCAGATATATTATATCATAATCCTTATCATTATCTGCCGTCTCATAAACTTTTCTATAAAAACTCAATAAATTGGAGAGACATGACCTACCCTTGGTGAATCCATGTTGTGAATCATCGATCAAACTATGTTGTTCTAAATGCTCTCTAATATTTTTTGCAATAATAAATTCCAATAATTTACCTACCACTGACGTTAGACTTAAGGTTCGATAATTTGACTTTAGTCCTCTGTCTCCCTTCTTAAATATGGGGACTACATTTCCTTTCCTCCACAATAACGGCACATCGCCTATATTAACCGATTTCCTAAACATGTGCACTAACGACTCACTAACAACCTTGCATTTTTTTAATACCCTGGGATAAACTTCATCTGGTCCTGGCGACTTAAAATTCTTCATTTTATCTATACCCTCTTCCACCATTTCCCTAGTAATCACAATATCTTTGAGTTTCTCCTCAATCGCCTCCTTTAAACGCCTGCTCACTTTCAGGTATTGACTGTGTATCCTCCTGAGTAAAAGCTCTCAAGAAATAATCATTAAAATTTTTACACATATTCTCAACCGTATTTAAGACCTCACCCTGCTCTAATCTTAACGACCCCTCTAATTCCTAATTATATAATCCTAATAAATAATTAGCAACATAACCATTAAGAAAATCAGCATGGAAAAAGAACCAGCAACCATCTATGAACTAGAACAGTGGCAGCCGAAGATATAGGACTCTGCCTGCGCCTAGCCTTTTACTGAACTAGATCCTTTGAAGCTTTGACCATGGTAGTGAGTATATTGAACTTGTCATGGTAACACACATTCTTTAATTCATAGCATCATACAATATTTTATATACAGATTTAACCCTGGCGAGGTTTGCTAACCGAAATATCTCACAAATATTTTGGAATGTACCATGTCTGCCTTTAAGTTGTGTGATAGCATCCACTTTGTTGCCATTGAAGCCTTTGTATATACATTTTTTGCTTGATATGCCGTCCTAAAAGCCTTCATGACATATATATATATATATATATATATATATATATATATATATATATATATATATATATTATATATATATATATATATATATATATATATATATATATATATATATATATATATATATATTATATCAGTAGATTATAAGGTAAATCCATACATTCAATTATGAAGGCACTTGAGAGGTAATAGTCAATACCTTCACTGTTCAAATAGAGACGCGCTTCCTATAATGGTCCAGCCAACAATGTACAAAATCATTTCAACGTTATTATTAACGTGAATTGTTAAACCTTTATTTTTTAGGAAGAGATGGAGGACAGAGAAGGGTAAACAATAAGGGGGGAAATAAAAGAAGGGGTGGTGGGTGGAAAAAGAGGATAATAAGGGAGTATTTTTTCTTTTTACTAAACTTATAATATTCAGACGACAGATATCTATTATACAGAATAAATAATACTAAATAATAGGCTACTAAATGGTGTGTGTGTGTGTGTGTGTGTGTGTGTGTGTGTGTGTGTGTGTGTGTGTGTGTGTGTGTGTGTGTGTGTGTGTGTGTGTTTGGATTCATTTAGTTGTATTCATCTAGTTGTATTTCACAGGGCCTGAGCTACGCTCGTATGGCCCCGTCTTCACATCAACATTTATTTTTATCATTCATCATTAGTGTTGGCCGAAGCCACCACCCCGGAAAACGGGTCACAAACCCCCGGCTAACACCCGGTACCCGTTCACTGCTGGGTGGACAGGGGTTCGGATTTTAAGAAGACTGCGTGTGTTAAGATGTGTGTGTGTGTGTGTGTGTGTGTGTGTGTGTGTGTGTGTGTGTGTGTGCTTGTGTGTGTGTGCGTGTGTGTGTGTGTGTGTGTGTGTGTGTGTGTGTGTATTCATCTAGTTGTATTCATCTAGTTGTATTTTACAGGGCCTGCGCAACGCTCGTATGGCCCCGTCTCCATATCAACATTTATTTTATCATTCTTGCTTAGTGCTTAGTGTTGGCCGAAGCCACCACCCCGGGAGGGGGGTCACAAACCCCCGGCTGACACCCGGTACCCATTCACTGCTGGGTGGACAGGGGCTCGGGTTTTAAGAAGACCGCCCGTCTGTCTTCGCTCCGCCCGGGGATCGAACCCGGGACTTCTCGGTTGTGAGCTGAGCGTGCTAACCCTTACACTACGGAGTTCCCCTGTGTGTGTGTGTGTGTGTGTGTGTGTGTGTGTGTGTGTGTGTGTGTGTGTGTGTGTGTGTGTGTGTGTGTGTGTGTGTGTGTGTGCGCGCGTGTGTGTGTGTTAGTCAGTGCAGGAAAAAGCCAAATGAAGCCATGAAATGAGGAAAAGGACGCTCGGGTACCATAAGGCTGGCTGAATGCTTTCTTTATTTTTCTCAAGGCGTCAATCAAGTCTGTAGTAATGTGACGCCTGACAAAATAAATGGGGTCAGGTCAGGTAAATAAGTGTTCTCTGGCATGGATGCCTCGCTTGCATGACCTCATTGTTAAGACTACGCCTCGTTGCACCTTATTGCGTAAATTTGAAAACATTACAATAGTGTAATTAGAGATAGGAAGGTCTTGTCTATAACATGATAATATTTGCGTATTAGTTAAATGCGTGTACCTTGTAATGTTATGTATAGTTTATTGTTGATATGTGCCGCCTACAGCATGATAAATACAGATGTAAAGTAGGTATACCTCAGCCTGTAGTCCTTCTGAGCACAGGTGTAACCATTCCTTATTTTGGTATTTTCATTTCAATAAACTTTGGTTATGTTACACCACCGCAGTCTGCAAGCAGTTTATGTATTCCTGGCCAATATTCCATGCGCGCCTCTAACAGCAAAGGTGTATCCCGGCCAGGCCAATGGCCCTCGCCTTCCTATTTTCGTGTTTATGGTCCTCACACCCCTCTCGCTGCGCGGCTTCCTAGCCCTTACATCATGGAGTCTTCCCCGCCTTTTTATTGATGCTTGATGATTGTCAATAACATTCTTCTGTCTCGCTCCCATAGTGGGCGATGCATAGATGCCACCTAACGTTCTCCCCGAGAGAGGAAGAGAGAGTAAATAGCGTGACATCGTGTTGTGCAGATGACGAATGGGCTGTTTTTTGTTTGTAGACGACCGACCGCTGCCTCGTAGGAAGGCGTGCTGGCGAGTGAGTACTTTTGACGCATATTGGTCACCACATTAGTACTATATGCAAAGATCATTGCTGCCGTCCAGTTACAAAGGACATAGAGGACAACAGAAAACAATTCAGGTGAACTTAGATGAAATTAGTTGATGATATTGAAAATGGCATGAACCTAAATACCCATGAAAAAATAATAAGTGTACATGACCTTGCTTGCATTTTTTTTTTTTTTTTTTTTGCATTATATTCTTTGTGTGAGTAAACAGTATGATTGTGGCAGATATTACATGTGTTTGAGTCAATATTCATGCATGGTGTTCCAATTGGACCAAGTCACAATAAATATTTGGTTACCCTGAGGTAATATTGAATTCACTCTGTAACTTATGTTTAAGCGGAAAAGGGGCTGGCATTGATAAGAGTTAGATGTCACCACAATCGGTTTCTCAGTTATTCAATCTTAGCAAGAAGGAAAAAAAGTAGACCGCACTGATCTTGCGAAAAAAAATCCTCGCCGGAGTCCCGACCACACACAGAAAAAAGGAAATTACAGTGAAACTTGCTGAAAGGAAACATGTTTGCCAATCTTATGGAAGCTAAAGAAGAGAAAAAGCATGTATCCATGCATTAGTCAGCCCAAAGGAGAGGAGAGCGGTGCAGGCTGTTGACTTGGGTACACATGCACGCGAAGCAATCTCTCTTTCACTTGCTATGCAAATCAGTGTCACTCTCAATGATTACCTCTAAGTAAATTTACCTTGCGTCTTCTCCGCCCCTGAAAACATCAGTTCCCAGGAGCACCAAGTCATGGGGGGCAAGGACTCGCAGAGGCCCCGGCCTGAAGCTCGTTGCGTTACTGCCTCAGCAAGACCATGAAGGCAGCGGCTGTGGCGCATAATAACGGACTAAAGGAATTCCAAGTGTTCCATCAACAGGCCACTGATATGAGTATGCTATACATTTTCTAAACTGACAATACTGTTTTGGCATTGCCTACACCCCTACTCAGCGTTAACGTCTGGCGTGTCGGGGCAGTAGGAAGCCCTCTATATGCTATCTTGCTGAACCCACCTCGGACGTAACTAAACTCTGCATAATTACCTTGAAGAATTAAATAAGAGGCCAGATATATCTCTGTTCGTGAGTGACTGAACATAGCGCGCCAGAGATCACACACATCCCTTTTTTTCTCTGAGTTTGGTATCTCGTGTTATCTGTTGCAGGTGGGGGGGAGAACGTTGTAAAGACAATTTGGCGATGAAATGTGTGTACTTAGTACCTGCTGGGTGCCTAAGCTAGTACCTGCTGGTTGCTTAGGTTAGTACCTGCTGGGTGCTTAGGTTAGTACATGCTGGGTGCTTAGGTTAGTACCTATTGGGTGCTTAGGTTAGTACCTGCTGGGTGCTTAGGTTAGTAACTGCTGGGTGCTTAGTTAGTACCTGCTGAGTGCTTAGGCTAGTACCTGCTGCATGCTTAGGGTAGTACCTGTTGGATGCTTAAGCTAGTACCTACGGGGTGCGGTGACACGGTATGTATGCTTAGTGCCTATTGGGTGTGCTGATAATTATGTGAAACTTTTAATTGTTTTTATAATCATCCATTGTTCTGCGTGTTTCTCAGTTCACACTTTGCTCTCAATAATTATAATGTGGAAATCATCCCGCATGCTATCTATTTTTATCTTTTGTTAATGAAACATATGTATTATCTGCTGAGCTATCTATCTAAAATTTCATCTGCCTGTGAATCTCTCTACCTTTCCTTTTTTTTTAGCAGTTTGTATCTGCCTGTCTGTATATTGTTTTATTCATAAACACGAAATCCCTCACGGCTACCTGACCAATTTTTTTTAACAGGTTATCTAATCTGCGATATGTACATGATAAAAGATTTATGTATTTTTTTTCTCTCTCACTTATTTTCACCAGGAGCTATGTTGATGGACATGGTTGTTGCGAGTGACAGGAGGGCGCCTTGAAATGGACCGCGATCACCTTTAAGTTGTGTGTACGTGTATATTATGTTAAGAACCATTTTTTCTTAGTTACATAATCCATTTTTTTTTAATGTTTGTCTAATCGAGTCTTTAAACTATATTGGTTTTTTTCGGATTAATTACTGGGGAGTTATTCCAGTGATCCGGAGAGAGGGAGGAGGAGGAGGAGGAGGAGGAGGAGGAGGAAGAAATGGTTTTAGTGGTGGTGAGGGTGGTGGTAATTGTGGTGATGATGGTAGTGGTGGTGGTAGTTCACGATTGCAGGGAGACAGGAGGCAGAGCAACGTGAGCGGCAGTCAGTGGCGGAACTCAGATCTGGACAGGTGTCGGCACCCAGCCTCTCACGTGCTTCACACACACACACACACACACAC
>JACEEZ010004925.1:117500-130000 GCA_016584305.1 Chionoecetes opilio | reverse complement strand
TAGTACGTAACAATTGATGTTTTAGTAATAATAGTATTGCAAGCTGTGTATGAATCGATAGTGGAAGAATAAATATGACACTAGGGTGTTAAATGTTGGCGATAGCATAATATGATGTGCTGTGAGCTGTAAGATGTTCCGGCCGGACTGATTGCGATGGATGTGCTGAGGCAAGATGTCAAAGAGCTCTGACCTGCATTAACATGTTGTACTCCTACACGGTATTATCAAACTACCAGATGATATTTAGGAAAACTGAACATACCATCATCTTTACGAGACATTACTATACATCATGATTATAAATAACTGACAGTAAACTATACCTACTATAATAAGATAATGAGAGCAAAATGAAATTGTGCATTATTTTATTCTTTTTCACCTTTTTTTATTCAACTCCTTATTATATATATGTTATGGTGGCTTATAGCTTGTTGTCCTCGTAGTCACCGTGGTAGGATTGGTTGTATAGCGTGGCGGTATAGGCCTGAGCGGTGAAATGGCGGAAGGCACGTGTTGCGTGGTTCGGTGAATCACGCCCTTCTGGACGTGCCTGGTCGTGTAACGTTGCGTGTGTGTGTTCGGGAGGAAGAATACACTTGTGTTGTATCTGTATGTGTAATTAATGATGAGTTATTGGTACAAAATCAGCTGCCGCCAAGACGTTAAGCACTGAGACCACGTCTGACCCCGGCGGCAACACTGAGAGAACTACTTGACCTGGCGGCTGACCCACGCTCACCTTGTCCGCAAGTGGGCGCCGCTAGAGGTCACTACTATGCTACAAACATAGAGGCGGCAAACTTAAAGTATAAATAGTTGCCTATTACAATGCTCGGTCACCTACCGGCCGTGCCCTCACGGACCACTGATAAGGCAAGGCGCCGATTACACAAAGAATAAATTATCTAAATTGCAAAATATTGAAAAGTGCATAATACAAGATAAGTCATGCAACAAAAGTAATTGAATCTTAAGTTACACGACGCAAGTCAAAAAGAACAACATAAGGCATAAACAGGACAAACAAAAGAGCATGACATTGCCATATGAATACTAACAAAACACAGATACAAATTGGTTAAATAAAATAACTTAAATCTAACACACAAATAAGAGAGAGAGAAAAAAAATATGTGTAGGAGTGGCGTGGCAAGAAGTAGCCGTTGCCGGAGCTGTGTGAGCCTTGCGCACTCAAAACAAGTACAAAAACTAATAATAATTAATATTAAAACATGAGCCGGTGTATGCGGCAGATAGGGCAAAAGAATGGTTGAGAACCTAGTGACGGTTAGCCGATCTAAGTTTTTGCCGATAGTCCAGAGGTCGCGGAGATTCAGTGCCAGAGTCATTGCGATCAAGCGGAGACTCGTCATCGGTCACGGCATCAGTACTAGGCGCATTAGTTGTTCTGAGGCTATCAACATGAACAACTAGAGTGGTGTCTTGAAGAGGATCTAAGATTCTGAATTTGTGACCATGAAGTTTATCAACCACTAGATAAGGACCTGTAAATTTAGCAGCGAGCTTCGAATGGCGTTCAGGGGTAGTTCGCATGACTGTGTCACCAACGTCAATAGTGACAGGCTGAGCACGCTGGTGTTGTTGATAGATAACCTCCGCTCTCGAGGCTTGCAGTTTGTCACGTACCGCGGCGTGAATTTTACTAAAGACGTGCAACTGAGTCTTAACATAATCATCCACCGAGTACAAGGGTGCGGGGCGCTGAGCGAGTAAGTCGTAGGGAAGACGTTTTTGGTGCCCGTAGACAATGTAGTGTGGTCTTTCCAGTAGTGCTGTTTGTGGCACCATTAATGGAAGTTGCTACTTGAGGCAACCAATTTTCCCAAGCCTCATGAATAGAGCCAACGACATGTCGCAGAATCTTAAGAATTTTCCTGTTGACACGCTCAACCAAACCATTTGAGGCCGCGTGGTAAATGACCGTGAAAATTTGAGTAATGTCATACTGGCGACAAATCATTTCCAGGACTCCATTCTTGAATTCTGTTCCATTATCAGACACAATCACTCGAGGTGTTGTGTAGGGGCAGAAAACATGCGTCACTAAGGCATGAGCAACTGCATCCGCAGACTTATTAAGTAGTGGTGCCAAGACAACAAAGCGAATGAAGCGATCAATGCAGACAAGAACATACGTAAAGCCTTGATGGCTACGAGGAAGCTGCAGAAGATCTATCGCAATGGTATCCCATGGGCCATCAGGGGCTGGGTACTCCAGAATAGGGGCTGGTTTATTAACAACACCTATGTGTTGTGCGCAGGAAAGGCACTGTGCGACGTGACGCTCAACGTCGACTCGCATAGTTTGCCAGTAGTATTTCTGTCGGGCAGCAGCGAGACATCTATCGCGACCAGGGTGGCCAGCATGAGGAACGTCATGGAGCAAGTGCAGCACAACGTCCTTATAAACATCAGGAATGACTAACTGGTGAACACGTCTCTGCGCAATCACAGTGTCACGAAGTAAAACACCATCATCAGACAATGAGAATTCAGACAAAGGCAGGGGCATGCGTGGAAGAGTGGAATCATCGCCGGATTCGAGGGTATAGATGACTTGAGACCACTGGTCGTCTTTACGTTGTTCATCACATAACTGATCAAGGGACAGGTTAGGAAGTACAGCAACAGGAGCTACAGGTATATTACGCGACAATGAATCAGCAACAACATTAAGGCGTCCTGGCAAGTACTTGAATGTTGGCGAAAACTCGAGTATCGTCAGATACTAACGAGCGAGGCGCCCATTGAGGTTTTTACCCTTGAATAAGTCAGTCACAGGAGCGTGATCGGTGAAAACTTGAGCCCAGACCACGGCAAGGGCTTCGAGATGAGTGACTGAGTAGCGAGATTCAGCATCGTTCAAGACGCGACTGGCAAACGCAATGACATGATTCTTACCTCTGTCATCTGACTGCATAAGAACAGCACCAAGGCCTAGAGCAGATGCGTCCGTGCAGAGAACGAATGGCTCAGAAAAGTCTGGAAAGCTACGAACAGGGCCATTGCATAAGGCACGCTTTAAAGCATTGAAACTCTGTTCTTGCGCTGGGCCCCATTGAAAAGGAGCATCCTTCTTCAAGAGTCTGTTTAAAGGGGACGCTACCGACGAAAAACCTTTTATGAAGGAGCGATAGTAACCCGTATGACCAAGAAAAGAGCGTACATTTTCCGTAGTCTTTGGCGTAGGGAAATTTTTCACCGCTCTAACTTTAGTGTCCACCATGTAAATACCATCCCGATCCAAGACATGACCAAGGAACTGGATTCGAGATTTCAGAAATTCACACTTTGCAAGTTTTACTTTGAGACCTGCCTCCTGCAGTTTTCCGAACACTGCTTTGAGTTGAGAGAAATAAGTCGCCATATCTTTGCTAACGATAATTATATCGTCCAAATAAGCGAAAACACTTTTACCTAGCATGCCTGAAAACAAGGAATTGATCATCCTTTGAAAGGTAGGAGGTGCATTTTTCAATCCAAAGGGCATACGTAACCATTCGTAATGCCCGGACGGGGTAGATAATGCAGTGACCTCACGAGAGCGCTCGTCAAGAGGCACTTGCCAATAGCCTGAAACTAGGTCGAGGCTAGAGAAAATAGTGTTATTACGTCCAATGCTTTGTAAAAGGTCACTTAAGATAGGCAGAGGATAATGATCCGAAACCGTTACATCATTGACCCAACGAAAGTCAATGACTGGGCGCTATGACGCGTCTTTCTTTGGGACGAGGAACAAAGGCGAGTTCCAAGGTGACTGGGATTCCTGAATAACACTTTGCTCGCACATGTCGTGTATCATGCCATCAACTATAGCTCTTTGGCTATGAGGCAACCTGTAGGAAGGTGTATACACAGGATTTGTATCAGGCTGTAAGTGTATGACGTGAGACGCATGATCTGTAACTCCTAAACGCTCATCAGGCAGCGCTATAACCTGGCGAAATTGTGCAAGAGTTTGAAGGAGTTCATCTTTGCCGTCAGGATAGTCATTAACACGTACAAAAGGCTTAAGACGCTCAACAATGTCAGCCTGAGAAGACTCATCCTGCAAGGCCGAAATAGAAGCCACAGGAAGTAGTAGTGGGCTGTCCTGAACAGGATTATCATAAACCTGAAAATTGCTTATGAAAGTACCATTTATAACTGTAATTGATGAACCTGTGTTATTGAGAACAAGGACATCTGTGATATGACCAGGGCGCACGGTACATAGAGGAGACTCGAGGCCAAGGCGATTGATGCGCATAGTTTCACTTAGGCACAAAACATCGCTGCCTATAGGAGCCTCAGAGACACGAACAGGCAAGCGAGCAGCTGTACGGGAAGGAATGATTTGGTCACCAACTAAAATAGCTGAAACGTAAGGCCATTGCTGAGAAACACGGCGTGATTCATCGTTGTGCTGAGGCGAACATTGTGAGGAGGAGCGCTCCGTATTTAGATTGATCGCTGGCATGCAAGAAGGAGGCGGAGCACGAAGCAAAGGTGCTGCTTCAGTCATGGCAGGAAGAAAGCTGTCCATTGAACGAAAGAGCGCTTTGACTTGGATGTATATCAATACCATGCAGCGTAAGCGAGCCAAGACCAAGCAAACCATGGCAAGGTAACGCAAAACCATGCACGCACTGCATAGAAATCGGCATGGAAAGAAGATAACTCAGCAAGACGAACTGAGAGTGATACAACCCCTAAAATCGTCAGAGCAGAACCTTCAACGCCGGAAAGATGAAAATACGAAGGTTGGAGGTGAAAACCATCATCAGGAAAACTAGTTTGTAATTCCAAAAATGCAACTTCAGATAAAACATTAACGTAAGAACCTGTGTCCACTCCCAAAGACAGACAGGACAAACCAATGTGCACTTGCATCGTCAAGAGAGGGTGCTGAGAGCAAGCGGCGACGACAGAACAGACCACAGACTGTGAACATGGCAAAGAGAATGACGGAGAATCAGCCGTGGGGGGTCGCCACTGCAGGTGAGCATTAGCTAATCTGGTCCGGCAGGCCTGCAGCGCGAAACTTTCCCCGATTGAGAAAGTGAAGAGTGCACCTGTGAAGCACGTCTGTCACGCATATTGAGAAGCGTGAAGCTGTCATCTGAACCGTGGCCACCAAAACCGTGAACGTGACAGAACAGAGGAGTCTGAGAACCACCACGTTTATTAAAGGAGCGAGAAGACTACGACCTCGGGGAGGGAAGCAATGGAGGAGGAATCGTAGCCGCGTCTGAGTAAGAGTGAGCTGAAGCGTTGTCGCGAGAATGAGAGGAAGGGGGAGGGAACGAGCCCTGGGGGCAGGAGTCTCGCGAGCAACTTGTAGTCTACGCCGGAAACAACGCTGTGAGGTATGGCCTGTCCTCGAGCAAAATGAACACAGCAAGGGAGAGAAGCAGAACAACCAACAGCATTAAACATAACAGGCGCGATCGAGCTGTTATGAGGCGACGGCACCGGAGGGACACGAAGAGAACTTTTTGCAATACGCTTTTCAATAGTTGAAGCGAATCTAGCAGTCTGTCTTTGGCAGTAAAATCAATGGAGGAGGCAACGCGGCGACGTTCAGGAGTTAACTGAGCAACAAACATGGCATATTCTAGCATTACGCGAAGGTCCTTACAAGATATGGCGTCGTCTTTGAACCAATCAGCCTTACGCAGTGATGATACAGCGTCATCAGCGATTTGCGCAGCAAAAGCTTGGCCATCAAAATGATCAGCCGTGCCAAGACGATTAGTGAGAGAGTCAGTCATGCGAAATACCCATTGTAAACCACCACGATGCTGACCTGAACCAAAAGCCTGAAGGAAATTGTCCTTGAATTCATGATAACTGTTATTTAGAAAGCCAGGCTGAAACGCACTTGCCAACATTATCCTTGCCGCTCGTGAATCTGGTACAAGTTGGCTACGCACAAAGGCAATTTTGTCGAGATCCAACACCAAGCTTGAATTACGCATTAAGTCCTCGCATAATCCAAGAAAATTGAGCGCCAAATAGGAAGAATCCTCCCCAGAAAAACGTTGACAAGGGGGTCTTGGTGTAGAATTTTAATGGTTGGAGTAAGGGACGGTGCAGCCACCGGCGGGCATGCAACTCAAGATCATTAGGAGCCATAGTGAATGGGAGTTCCTGAACTGAACCGAAAGGAACAACAGTGCGTGATCGCAACACTCTAACGAAATCAGCGTCCTCGTGAACCATAGGCAAAAACCAGAAACGCTACATACCACTGTAGTATGTATATACACAAAGATAAAAGCAAATCAGGCACAAAAGTAGCCAGGGAAACTATGGTATGGCGAGTGGTAGCCCGTGAGGGAGAAGGAAAACGGGAACGCACAAGGAAAATGGGAAGATTAACTGAAAGAAGACTACTGTGCGATAGGATAAAGGCTCACAAGCAACAGAGGGCAAGGCCTAATGTGAGGGTCATGAAGAAAGAAAGAAAACACAGCAGAAACATATGACACGAAAATAAAACTGCAAGTGAGCCGAAAGACCCTACCCAAAAAAAAAAAAATATATATATATATATATATATATATATATATATATATATATATATATATATATATATATATATATATATATATATATATATATATATATATATATATATATATATATATATATATATAAATAAATGGAAATAAATATAATATAAACTAATAATATAATATCACATATACTACAAATTTACAAGCCTGCGACGAAGCACAGAATGGAAGGTCTGGAAAACACACTCATGTAACTGCAGAAAGTCATATGCATCCAGTCAGTCACTTGGAGGAATGTGGGTGATGGGCGCCGTCCAAGCGTTTCCGAGAGGAGGGAGGCTTGCGAACAGCGGCGCGGGGGAAGGGGGGAGAGAGGAGGGTAGGCGGCTGGGCTGAGGTGGGGGTGGGGTGGCAGACCACGTGGGACGAATCCTTGACCTGGCGGGAAGGTCAGGGCAAGGGGGGGAGGGGGGGTGCGCGTCAGGTCATTCTGGGCGCGGTGGGCACAAAGAGATAAGCCGGTCAGGCCTTGTCTCGCAGTCGGAGGGGGGGGGGGGGGGGGTTGAACACGTGTTAGTGAATCGGGTGATGCCTGGGCCAATCACAGGCGAGCACAGGGAAGAGAGCCTGACGACAAACGGGCATAACTACGCCATGAAAAAAAAAAATGGCGTGACAAAGTATTTTCTCGAACACAAAGCACTGGAATCTACACTAAAAGAAAATCACACAAAACAGCACTCACAAAAGTTAAGGGGCCAAGAAAAATAAAGCACTGGCTAGAGAAAAATACCACAAAAATGTCCGCGTGGTATATGATGAAAATGACAAAAAACAAAAATTACAAAATAACCTTACCAACGGAACACTCGCAAATCACGCGTAACGAAGTACTGTAGGGCTTGGGGCGCGATGACGATGACGAGGTCGTGGGCAAGAATGGAACCGCAGGGAACGGCACGCTGGAGACGTCTGAAAAAGGCGCTGCAGGAGGCGAAGCACGGGCGTGGAAGGAAGGCCAAACAGCAGACAGAAGCTAGCCGACGGAGGCGGCGTGGCTGGACAGCAGAGCACAGCAGCAGGCGATGTAGGTGGAGCCGAATTAGGGCTGCGAGGCTAGACAGCAGGACTGGAACCGGCAGGAGCAAACCGAAGGGAACAGCACAGGCGTCGTGGATGGGAGGTCAATCTCGGAATACGATGACAGGTAGTTGCAGCCAATATTAAGCGGTACAGGACAGCAGCAATCGTGAAAGTGGCCACGAGGTCCCTCGCGGCTCGACCAGCACACACACACAGATGAAAAGGCAACACACGAACCAAGACCACCGTTGACTGCCGCCAATGTTATGGTGGCTTATAGCTTGTTGTCCTCGTAGTCACCGTGGTAGGATTGGTTGTAGGTAGCGTGGCGGTATAGGCCTGAGCGGTGAAATGGCGGAAGGCACGTGTTGCGTGGTTCGGTGAATCACGCCCTTATGGACGTGCCTGGTCGTGTAACGTTGCGTGTGTGTGTTCAGGAGGAAGAATACACTTGTGTTGTATCTGTATGTGCAATTAATGATGAGTTATTGGTACAAAATCAGCTGCCGCCAAGACGTTAAGCACTGAGACCACGTCTGACCCCGGCGGCAACACTGAGAGAACTACTTGACCTGGCGGCTGACCCACGCTCACCTTGTCCGCAAGTGGGCGCCGCTAGAGGTCACTACTATGCTACAAACATATAGGCGGCAAATTAAAAGTATAAATAGTTGCCTATTACAATATTCCTCTAATTTTGCTTGCAGGATATTTTCACTCACAGTCTCTGAATCAGCACACGTTTCCGATTTTGATGGTATATGACACGTCTCAATGAAAAAATAATTAGGTGGTCAAATATTGCAATGAACATCAAACTTGTGACGGAACAGCTTTTCGCTATGGCGAGCGTTTCTTCCCTAGCCTTGGTGGTGGTGAGGAAGTGAGGCACACACATCCGTGTTTGAAAAGTATATCAGCTGATAAGTGTTTATGCCTTGTGATTGGTCGAAGCTGCCAAAGCGGTGCGCAGATAAACAACGTGATTGGCTAGTAGGATTATCATACCACGAACAACACCTAAAGCGCTGGAGGTGTAAGGGCAGGCCAAGGCGCCTTAAATAAATCATCTCTACATGGGCCTTAGCAGGTGCCTTATCCAGGCCGTAACAAAGGCGCCTGAAGACGGTTAAAACGCTCAGTGCGCCTTACCTCTAAGGCACTTTTCAACATCTCCCCCACCGAGCTCCTAAAATAGGCCATAGCCTGGACCGGGTTTTCCCATAGGGCCTTCCGCAATTAGAATAATATAGGAGTGTATATTGTGTTGTTGGCGTGTGTGATTACGTGCAGTGGAGTCTTCTATGATATGTTTGAGAGTATGGGATGCTGTGTTGCATCTCGAACATGCATCCGCAATGGACCCATCCAGTCTCTTCTGATAGCTCAGATAGCTGGAAGGGGAGGGTTGATGTCTGGGGTCCGTGCAAGCATCTGAGTGTCCTTAAGTGACTCTAGAGGCCGGTTTGAGGAAGATAAGGTAAAATTGATGATAATGTTCGTGTTTGATAATGTTTCCTTTTTCTTTTTTATTTTACGTTGAAATCTATAGCGCCTGTAGGTTATTACATTTTTCCTTGAGGGCTCAGGTGGTTGGCCTTGCGCACATTCTGGAGTGTCATGATGATTGGCCCTCGTCCGTTGGTGGCGCAGGCTGGATTTTTATAGTGACACCTGTGATCTATCGGTGAAGGTCCGTTTTCTGTGATGGTCAACCCTTAGTTTAGGCTCATGCTGCCACCTGGTGTTTCCTCCGTCGCACTTGAAGTCGCAGTCAAAAGAACAGGAATGTAGTCTGCAGGTTTCTTCGGCCACTCGATGATTGATGTTTTACAGTTGCTCCTTGGTGGGACTTGAACTCGGGACCTTGTGTTCACCTATCAGGCTCTTGTCGACCGCGTTAAAGAGGGCCAAAAGAGTTCCCCCCGGCTGCATTTGAACTCTAGAAATCAATCTCACCACTACAAGACGCTAACCACTCGGTCACCGCCTCCACAAAAACTGTTTAGAATTGTTTAGAATTTGTGTAATAAACATTATTTTTAATGTTCTTTGGGTTGTGAGGGTGGTGTGCCATGTAGTGTAGTGGGTATTGTGGATGTTGTGGGTTCGTGGTGGCTGCGGCAAGTGTGTGTTCCTCTCATGTCAAGGTGGTCCTTGACCTTAAGGACTTTGGTTTCATGGTGTAAGACTGTACTGTAGGTGTGGTTGCTGTGTAGCCTGTAATGATTTTTAGGGCTTTGTTTTGTATGGTCTGTAGGGTGTTGTGATGTGTCTCAATGAGGTTAGTTGCTCAGGCAGGGCTGTATAATCCATACAATTTGAGGCATTGAGCTTTGGTGTGCATTTGTTTTTGATGTTTGTGATGTGGTGTTAAAATGTCATTGATGTATAATTTGTTATGGCATGTATTTCTGGTGTGTATGTGTATGGTATGAGGGTATTGTTTATGTTTATGTTTGGGTTTAGTGGTACTCAGCTGTCCATTTGGTGAAGAGGGTGACTGTGGATATGGTAGGTGATATATTAAGTCTGTTTGAGGTGAACCAGCTGTGAAGTGTACAGAGGTAAGGTAGTTTAGGTAAGGGTTGAAAAGGTGAGTAGCAGTGTCCGCGTTTTGGTGTGTACATGTAAGTGGTGACGTGTGATTGTTGGCGTCATTGAGTGGTGACGTGATGTTGGGTTCCCTGTCTCGCCTTACACACTGGGGACTGAATTGTGAGTGATTGACTAATTGACACATTTTTTTCATTATACTGATGATTTTCCTATCTTGAAAGTGTGCGCACTTTGTTAGTTTCAGATGACAGAGATGTTATTTTTCTTTTTATTGGGTGTGATTTTTAGTGTATTTTATTATTGTGGTGGATGTTGTGATATTGGTCGCGGTAGTGGTGGCGTAACCTGTTACCATATCAATGGAGCATGTGTTATAGTGGGGGGGGGGGAGAAGAGTGAGGCTTGGATAAGAATGGGTGTATAAATGTGATTTTATCTTTGAATAGCAGTAAATGTTTTGGAAATGACCCTGCAACAGAAGCCAAAAACTAAGCAAGGTCTGATGAAAATGCAGTTACATTATAAACTACTACTTCCTCTTCGCCTTCTTTTTCCTTCCCTTCCTTTCCTTCTTTCCTTTCCTTTCCTTCCTTGAGTTGTATCCCGTTTATATCACAGAATATTCATGTTTTGTGTATGTGCGTGCAAATGTTCCCGGATAAGAAAAAGCACATAAAAATAAGCAGTGCTTAATATATTCCACATGGGGGGGGGGGCAAACTTCTCGATTTTTCCTTTTAAGTGGCATAGCCCTAATGCCCCTAGAATCCCCCTAGAATCCGCAAGTGCACACGTGTGGTGGCCAGCGGTGAGCGAGGCGGTATAGATCAGTGGTGATAATATTTATACCTCATTGCAATAATAGTAATATATACAGCAATGATTAATGGTATTGTGTCACGTTTCCATTATGGCACGATATGAACAGCCCAATACTTTCCGGTGTGTGTGTGTGTGTGTGTGTGTATTCATCTAGTTGTTCATCTATTTGTATTTTACAGGGCCTGAGCAACGCTCGTATGGCCCCGTCTCCATATCAACATTTTTATCATTTATCCTTAGTGGTTAGTGTAGGCCGAAGCCACTACCCCGGGAGGGAGGTCACAAACCCCCGGCTAACACCCGGTACCCATTTACTGCTGGGTGGACAGGGGCTCGGGTTTTAAGGAAACAGCCCATATGTTTCCGCTCCGCCCGGGGATCGAACCCGGGACTTCTCGGTTGTGAACCGAGCGTGCTAACCACTACACTACGGAGTACCCTTCGTGTGTGTGTGTGTGTGTGTGTGTGTGTGTGTGTGTGTGTGTGTGCGACTGTGTTTGTGTGTATGTATGTATGTGTGTGTGTGTGTGTGTGTGTGTGTGTGTGTGTGTGTGTGTGTGTGTGTGTGTGTGTGTGTGTGTGTGTGTGTACGCGTGTGTTTGTTTGTGTGTGTGGTGTATTCATCTATATATAGTAGTAATTATACATGGCCTGAGCTACACTCGTATGGCCCCGTCTCCATATCAACATTCTTAGCATTCATCCTTAGTGCTTTGTGTTGCTCGAAGACACCACCCCGGGAGGTTGGTCACAAACCTCTGGTACCCATTCACTGCTGGGTGGACAGGGGCTCGGGTTTTAAAGAAACAGCCCATCTGTCTCCGCTCCGCCCAGGGAGTGGAGACAGATAAGAACATAAGAACATAAGAAAATAAGGAAGCTACAAGAGGCCGCGAGGCCTACACGTGGTAGTTCCTGTCACCTAAGTTCCAGGGCATGTAGTACGGTACGGTACGGTAATATTTTTCGTAATTCGTACCTCAGATAAATACAGTACCGTAATTCCGTTCCGTACCTGAATATTTGTATTGTACCGTACTAGTACGATTAATTTCCGTACCGTAATTTCGAACTATTTTTCGTACCCAAAAACATTTGACTTTCATAAACAAAATAATTTGCATCAAAACAATAACAATAATTGACATAATGACTAATTATTTTCCATTGTGATTAATATACACATACTTTTACAGGTACTACATACAACACATATTAACTTCTACCCATTTACTACAGTATATCTCTATATCCTACATAAATTTTATAGTTACCTCCTATACCCGAGACTTACATTATTACATATTAGACAGAGCTGTGTCGGCGAAAGAGGTCTTGAGAAAACTGATTTTAATTAATTAATAATTAAATGCAGGTGGGTATGTGAGTAATGCAGCCGACGCCACACGCCACCTTACTTATCTCCTTGACCTGAGGAAGCTGAGGGATAATCCTCTTGCCACGTTCACACCCAGGCAGCTGGGCAGAAATTCTACCTAGCTAATGAAG
>JACEEZ010004925.1:32500-107500 GCA_016584305.1 Chionoecetes opilio | reverse complement strand
CCAGGCAGAAATAAAAACTTGTTCCCAAGCTGTCAGTGTTTTCTCAGAAACCATTGACGAGCATTGGGAGGAAGTCTGCCAAGGATCTGAGTCCTGGAGGAAGTGGTGGAGTTCTGGGAGACTAAGGAAGCTAAGGTTCACGGCAAGGCCTGACGCCCATCCCGACCTCCTTGAAGATCACCCGCCACCCACCGTCGCCCCCACCGCTACAGCAGCGACTGACCACCCACCTGCACCCCCCCCCACTGCTCCCCCCACAACAGCAGTGACCGACCCCTCCTGCACCCCCCACTACAACTGTCCCCACTGCGACCACCACCTCACAAGGTGACACTGACGCAAACTGCGCCGCCAGGGCGCGTACTGGTGCCAGGCAGGACCGAGGTACTAGCCCCGCGCGAACACCACCCTCCGTCGCCCCGGGCACCACCGCCTCCGGTGGAAATAAAAGAAAAAAGGGGAAAAATAAGAGAAGTGTGAGGTCGCAAGAAGTGAGCGAGGACAGGCGACCCAGGAGCCACCAAGGCGCCAACCAGCCACGGAGACAAGCTCCAGAAAAAGTGTGCAATTACTGCGCACGTAAAGGGTACACAGCTGTGATCTGCTACGCCCAAAACGCCGACCAGCGCCAGGAGCGGCTCTTCAGGCAAATTCTTGAGGAGGGAAGGTATTCGGCAGCCCCGCTCCCCGCACTACCACCTCAGCCAAGCCCGCCCCAGCACCCACCACAGCCCAGCCCACTCTTGTCGCAGCTTGGTGCCTGGGGTCATAGCCAGGGCCGGCAGTGGAGCCCTCCCCTCCATCGATATCCGCAACCGGGCCCTTTAAACTTCTATCACCCCGGACACCAGGCCCCTGACGCTCTCCCCCATCCATCATGGTACGGCCAGAACGTCCAAGCCATACATTAAAGATTATCTCCGCCAATGTCCGTGGTCTCCGAACGAACATCGGAGACCTGACCCACAACTGTGTACTACGACATAGTGCTGACGTAGTTGTGGTGACGGAGACCTGGCTCAACAACGAGGTTGAGCCCACGTTCGGCAAGATACGTGGCTACACCCAATGGAACAGGAGGGACCGCCCTGAGCGAACAGGTGGCGGTGTGGCTGTCTGCTTCAAGGAAGAAGTGCAAGCCCAGCACCTCGATGTGGTCCCGCCTCCCCATATGTAGGTGATGTTCTTCCGGGTATGCTGGCTGATCGATCAGCCATCCTGCTGTGCGCCATGTATCGCCCGCCACGTCAGGGACCCGCCTCGCTCCAGTACCTCACTGGGGCCCTGGACGACCTGATGTTGGAGGACCTCTGCAGGCACGTCTTGGTGGTGGGCGACCTCAACCACCGCCTGGAACAGCATGCCTATGAGAGCCTCCTCACTGTGCAGGGCTTGACAGACCACATGACCTTGCCTACACACGAGCGGGGGGGGACACTGGACCCTGTCATCTCTGACCTCCAGGGGGACACTCTCTGCTGTCACCAGCTAGGATTAGTGGGCAGCTCTACCACCACGCTGTCTTAACACAGATAGATTATTTTATTTTTTATTTTATTTTTTATGTTGGAGCCTATAGCGCCTGTAGGCTTATAGAGGTCTTGATGATGTTGGTTGAACTCGCCCGTTGGTGGCGCAGGCTGGATTCTTATAGTGACACCTGTGGTCTTAGGTGAAGATCCCGTTTTCTCTGACGTTATCTTCAATTTAGGTTTCACGCTGTCCCTGGAGTTTCTTCGTTGCACACGCAGACGGAGAACAGGTTATAACAGCATGCGGGTTTCTTCAGTCACTCGACGATGGATTTGACAGTTGCTCCTTGGTGGGACGTGAACTCAGGACCTTCTGCTCCCCTACCAGGCTCTTGAAAGAGTTGTCCCCGGCAGGATTCGAACTCGGGACATTGAGCTCACCACTCCAAAACGCTAACCGCTCGGCCACCGCCTCCCCGTGATATTGGCGTGGCTCGGGACGAGGCCACCTCCCGTACTGTCTGGTTGTGGGATAAGGCGGACTGGGCCTCCTTGCGCCGTGACCTGAGTCACACGGCGTGGGGTACTTTGCTGCGGGACGGGGCGGATAATATGTCGCGAGCCCTTATTTCCCGCCTCCTGGTTCTTCACAGACGCCATGTGCCACACCGCGACTACACCACCAAGCTCACGGATCAGCCATGGTTTGGCTACCGTTGCCGTGTTGCTGCCGAGGCCAAGTACTCAGCGTGGCTCCGCTTCAAGCGGAACCCGACTCGGCGCAACAAGGATCTGCACCGGGCGGCCTGCAGGAGGATGGTGGTGTCCAGCAAATGGGCCATAAAAAAGTGGGAGGAGGACTTGCGCCGCAAACTACGAGACCCAGGCGTGGGAAACAAGACTTGGTGGTCCCTGGTTAAGGAAAAACAGGGAATCAGCCGCCAAGATTCAATTCCTCCCCTCACCAAGCAGGACGGAACAGCGGCTGTCAGCAGCAAGGAGCAGGCTCAGCTGCTGGCTAATCTCTTCTCTGCAAAGATGAAGGTGGAGGCCCCCCGGCAGCCCCCGCCTCGTCTGGAGCAGCAGTGTGAAGAGACAGTCCACAAGGTGGAGGTGACGCAGGCGCAGGTCGAGCACATCCTGCAAGGGCTCGACACCAAAAAAGCCACTGGCCCTGATGACGTCAGCCCGCATTTGTTAAAACAGTGCGCCCGGGAGCTGTCTGTCCTTCTCACCACAGTCTTCACTGCCTGCCTGCAGGAAAACATCTGGCCTTCAGCGTGGAAGGAGGCTTGAGTGGTTCCTGTTCACAAGAGGAGTTCCAGATCTGACCCCAGAAACTACAGGCCCATCTCCTTGCTGTCTGTGGTGGGGAAAGTGTTCGAGAGGATCGTGGCAGAGGTAATCTGTCGTCACCTCAGCGACAACTACCTCCTCTCGGACCAACAGTTTGGGTTCAGACCTGGACGGTCCACCTCTGTCTGACCTGCTGATGCTCCTAACCCGAAACTGGCAGGACGCCCTGGATGACGGCCAGGACACTGTCGTGGTGGCCCTTGACATAGCGGGTGCCTTTGACAGGGTGTGGCACGGAGGCCTTCTCGAAAAACTCCGAGCAAAAGGCATCCAGGGTGACCTCCTGCTGCTCCTGGGGAACTACCTGCAGGGAAGAACCCATGTTACCTTATCTGTATTGTTATTACAGGTAACAGGGGTCAACCCGAGTAAGAATACTTACAAGTGTTGGTGACACTGTAGGGGATGATTGCTCAGAAGTGTAGATTGGGATGGGTAGGAGTCTTTTACCGTCCTTAGCAGACACTTCAAATGGTGTTAAAAAATTGGTCGAGCGGTTGTTAATGGCTTTGTTAATATATAAGTACCAGAACAATATTACCATATATATATATATTATATATAATATATATATATATATATATATATTAGTATATATTATATATATATTATATATATATCTATATATATATCTGTACACTGTGATAGGCGAGTGAACAAGTCACGTGTTCCGACGGCCAAGGGAAGGCCGGAACAGCTCACTGACCTCCGTCCCGTTGGTTTCTGTTTTCCTCGCCAGTTTGCAGCATATATGAGTTTTTTGCCGGAAATCTGAACAGGTTCCGGTGTTCATCACTCTCATGTCTGTTTGCACTGTGTCACGGTCATCATCCTTGGGCAGAGCGCCTGAGATGATACACACACAAACTTGTGTTTGTAGTCTGGACCAGGGCTAGGTGTCTACGTGTGCATCAAGACACCAGTTGACTGTCCACGCCAATCCTTATAGGCATGGGCGTGTTACTTGGTCAACATAACCGCATCAAAAAATGTGTTGCCTCAGACAGACATCGACACACATCCTGTATCTTATTATAAATTATTATATACATATTAATCTATACCTATTCAGATCCTAATATCGCTCGGAAGGTCACCCTACCCATATCGCCTCTCGCGATGGGCTAACTCTAGAGAACATGTACCTAACCATGTTATATGTGTACTAATGGAGTCCGACTTCGCTGTTCCATATTCCTCTTTGAAGGTGTCTATACACATTGAGGGCTTTCTGGAACAACACAGCACGCGAGGATCACAATAATAATAAAAAGTCTATAGGAGTAATGATTGAGGGAAATGTCATAAGAGTTAAGTAACTGGTAGGGAATCCTGTACAGCACTTTTAATCCGAGGAGTTAGAAAAGTGAACTCGGAAAGGCTGTTAGTAAATATACTTGAATTTAGAGAAATTTACATATTCACGCTATCAATGGGAAAATATTACTAGAAAAATGACTAGTAAAACCATGGTGGAATGGTAGAAAGGACTAGTGTCAGGTTGACGGAGTGCACATGACAAGCGAACAGAACCGCGCGAAGTGACCTGACACTTCTGTTTTCAGGTGCCGTCCAGGGCATACTACAAACACAAAGAAAGGGTTTGTGAAAAAAAAATAGTGATGATAAAAATGCTCGATGAAATTATTTCCTTAGGTGCCAGTGAGTAATAAGGGACACAAGACAGGGCCCTAGAAGCTCTTTCTGGGTTGCACAATTTCACAAACTCCCCGTTAAGGGCAAGACAGGCACGAGTGAGTCTGGACAATGAAATAAATTGAAATACTCGGACTTACATTTTTGCAAATCCAGATATGACCAATCGCGTAACAACGGCAAGTCTTTGGATATCAAAATAAATCGATTGAGGGCAAGTTTACAGTCATAATTTTACTTACCCTGCAAAAGGAAACGTGTTCAATATATGAACTGCACAATATGTTCCGATGATTGCAAGGGTATAATGAAATGACTATTGCGTCTGACGTCACACAGAACCTCCAGTAGGGATAGTAGTGATTAAGTAGCGGGCCGGGCGTGGTCAACAAGGTTTTAATTTATAATTCCTTTCTCCTAAATAATCTAAAGCATGGATAAAGTCCTTGACATGGAAAAGAGAGGAAGTCACCCTTCCACGCGCTGCGTCTGCAATGTTCTGTATTATCATTGAGTTCGCATGCAAAAGAGAGTACTTGTGTTCTCCAGTATGGGTAGTATTTGATGCATTTCCATAGAAATATATATGTCCGTTTAACTAGCTAGCACCTTGTTCAAGTCAATGTTAGTTTATCAACCATCAAGGCAGATTCATTCACATTCATTTCAAATTTAGCGATATTCATGGCAGTTTTAACTGTATGGCTTTTATTGTTTTTTGCTGATGCTATGGGCTAGCTGATTAAACTGTTACGTAATTGCTCTACATCCTCATTCATACCGTTCCAAATTCATGCGTGACAGTTGAAACTATACCATCAATGAATCCCCGTTTAGCTCGGTTAGAAACATCAAGGCCCTGGTAGTTGTCTAGGGCAAGATTGATTGTGTCATTGAGGTGACGTGCACGAAATGAGAGGAAAATAAGGGTCTCTATATAATTTTTTTTTTGATCCCCTTACCCAATTCGAGCTCCAGGGTACATATTTTTTGTGAGATATATTTTCCCAATTGAATTAAAGCTGTGTTCAGTTGCTCCGTTACCTCCCTCAACCTGCTCGGTATCCTCAGAAGAGCATTATGAGGGTCTTAACCACAACACATCCTCCCCCAGGGTACTCCGACCCAAGTGGGCAACGAGGGCTCCAGGCTTGAGATGTGAAAGGGTCCAGAGCCAAAGAAGAACTCTGTGAAAGAGATATATGAAGGCAAACATGTCTGGAACAAAAAACAAGCTATAGCACAAACTATCCTGTTACCGAGGGCGAAGTATAACATGCGGTGGGTTCGTTTGGAAGAGTTATTAATCATTGTCAGACGAGTAGCATTGCCTCACTGGTGGCAGTTTTCTACTAAGTTTAAATCGTCTTTGCACTGGTCTTTTTAAAGTCTGTCACTGTGTACTACCTCTAATGTATTTACCAAGATCAAATAATTCCCAACTTATGACCTTGTAATTGTTTGACCCCTAGGCTGGTCCCACAACGTTTAGGAGACAATTTTGAGTGTCCTTCGGGTACTCTAATCATTACAAACGTCCACCTACGTGTACAGTACAGGAGAAAAACGCTTGGTGGTTGTTGGTCACATAGCAGCTTTTGAAACTAGCAGTCTGTCTTTACATCTTTAATGGATGTCTGAGAAAACCTGTAATTGGCTCTTAGCATAATCAATCCATATGATAATACACAGGTTGTTGAGGAATACCTAGCAATCATAAGGGAGTCCCCTTTTCTCTATCCCAAAAACTATGTAAAAGGGGATTGTCCTGTTGACACGCAAACGCTGACTATTTATGCTAGCTGCTACATGTGGTAAACCATCTTCCCCATTTTTCTATTAAGCCACTGACAACCGGGCGCAAATTTCTTAGGATTTTTCCTATGGGGGCGCTCCACAAGGCCGTTACTGGCGGGTGATATGTTGCTACAAGGTTGACTTATTAAACATTTTGTCAAATTTCACTCAGAACGTGCGTTGGCGAACTCCGCCCGTTGCCACTTAATAATACTCGAGGTGTCCGACTAGGATAAAAATAGATTGGCTATGAGGGCGTGACACGGCAACAGGCAGTTTTAATCCTTTACTGGGGCCATTACAACTTACCTAGACAAGTGATCTACACATACTAAAGAGGTACTTGTACCCTGATGGCTAGCGGAAGCTGAAGTAGGTCTATTGCAACCTACGTCCCCATGGTCGTTCCGGGGGAGGATATTCTAAAATCGGTGGCCTGGCCTTAGGCACCGTCCCTTTGTGCTGATCATTTCATCCACACTTTGCTACATACGCGTCTATTCTACACACATGGTTCGCCAAAAATCACTTTTACGGGCCGCAGTAAGGGTTTCGCTCCTTCCCCTGGATGAACCGGCAATAACCGCATCATGAATTTAAACTTTAATACCACAGGTACATATGACTCAGGTATCACAATTGTGCACGGATCTGCTTTTTGAGAGGCCAATATCTACCAAGCACTTCCGTCCTAAGGACAAACAAAAATGTGAGAAAAGGAATGGTTTTAATTTGTAAATTTGATTCATCACCTGATTCCCAGAGCATATATGCCCTTGTTTCCACAACTTCATGTTGACGCTGGGCATTGGCTAATTCAATGACGGCAAAATTTTTGCAAACAGGGGGGTTTCTCCACGGATCCTACTGGTTAAATTCTATACGGGCGTCAGCCATACATGGCTCGACCTGGCACGTATTTCAACGTTTGGATTAAACTCTTGTAATGTTTAGTACCAGCGCGGGGCGGATTCTACCGCTTAAGGTTTCTTCCCTTAAATCTAGTTCGTGACGGCTGCGTGATTCTGTAAATATAGTTATAATCATATCCAAAAGATAATATCCCTAAAATGTTTGAGAGACCAGACACAGCGAGCGTCTCCTGATGATGACCGAGTTAATTTTGAACTCGGCAGGAATTAAGGTTCTACCGCGTATGCAACAGCGCGATTTTTTATCGCTTGCGTCAGGTTGTCATTAAAACTGCTCAAGGGCCCAGGCAGACGCATCCGGATACATGATGAAAGGAGGCCTTATAATCTGGAAAACGCCAAGATAGGTCGTTTGGTTAGGGAAAAATTTCAAGTCTTGAAAAACTTTTAATCTTGGTGGCAGATTCCAATGAAATGTATAACTTTCTTTAACAATCGTCAGAGGCGATGCCATGGCGGCAACATTTTAATGGAAAAAAAATCGCCGATAATAGCCACACAATCCGATCCAATGAAAGAACGACATTGTCTCAATACTCTGTGGTTGCGGGAAGTTTTGATTGCTTTAATTTTTATCATTCATGGTGTGAGTTCCGTCCTCATCGGACGATATGTCCCTAAGAAGGAATTTTAGCTTTTCGAAACTCACACTTCGTGATTTTAGCTTTAGACCTGCTTCTTAAGCTTAAGGAGTACAGCTTTTCTAAGTGGCAAAATGAGACTCTGAATCCTTACTACACATGATCACAATCATCAGATATGCATATACATTGTTTCCTAGCATATCAGCACACAAGGTATTTATCATTCTTTGAACAGTGATTGGGCTGATTTAAGCCAAAAAGCATTCTAAGACCCACTCAAATGTCCGCTGGGAGTGCTGAAGCAGTTACGTTCCCTGCGACATGGCGCCATCGGTACTGCCAGTAACCGCTTAGAAGATCAAGGGCCTACTGAAAAGTTTATTACCTTGTCCTAGAGCCATCAACAAGTCCACTTAAAACAGGGAGAGGATACATACCTATCGTCCCTCAGTTACTTCATTTACCAGCCTAAAATCATTACAGGTCTGTACTTCCGTCCTTTTTAGGAACGAGAAAATAAGGGCGAGTCCACGGTGATCGTGAATTTCTTAGTTACAACAACAAACCCTGTTCCAACCATGTCTTTTTTTTGTTCCATCGACCTTATTTGCCTCGCTGTGAGCAAGTCGATAGGCTGGAATATAGACCGGCTGGGTACCAGATTTTAATTTCATGTTATGTGTTGTTCGGTCAGTAAAACGCCTAGACAATCTCCTGCAATGGCAAAACACACACGGTATTGTTTTTACAGTCCTAACAGTGAAGGCTTTTAATTCAGGATAGTCCACTACAGTGACGAGTAAATCATCAAAGGTTTGTACAGGAGCCGGCTTGTTTTCGAGTGTATTAATTGTATACTGAAGAATACAAGTAGCTAGGTGTTCAAAGGTTTCTGCTACAACCGACGCTCCATAAGGCTAATGCTTTACTTAAGCGGAACCCCCTTGTTTTTAAGTTGATGGGACCGTCGGTGGTATTGACCACAAGGGCGACCGTCTTGTGTCCCTCACGAACGTTGCTCAGAGTTGATTCCACACTAGTCTTTTTATTTGACTAGGGCCTTCAAGCAGAATGTCACACCCTACTGTAAGCTTTGGGGACTGGACACGGAATGTGCATGGCCACACGGTGGGGTATCTCGTGGTCCCCTAATACCGTGCATTATACAACTTTTCCATTCTCCCTATTATCTTTTTGGGTGAATTTACTATTCTGAAGGGCAGGTACGGCCTGAGTTTGGGCTGGTAAGTACCTAGATTGACTTTGCATTTTAGTCCACACTCGGAAGTCAGGTGCATGGGTTGTTCTCGCTTGAAAGCTTTTCCTTGAAATTTGATCATATTGATGTCAGGGATGATCACCATACGATTGAGTTGGCGATTTCAACCCTAACCAACCATCCGTGGGCAAGGAGAAGTTGAAGCTAGCCATAAAATCCAAAACGCATAATAGAATGGTGCCTTTTCCTAAGCTGATGGGTAGGCGAACAATACTAAAATGTTGGAGGGCTGGCTAGTCACACCCATTAGGTCATTGGGGACGAGAGGCCTTGACTTCCGCGCGACGCACGTTTTTAGTGCAAGGTAAGCCTTTTCTGACAGCACATTGAGACCGTCGGCGCCAGTCTCCCCTGCAAAAGATGCCTTTAACCGTCCATTTTTGTTGACAAAGCCATTATGTTGGCTTGACTGCAAGCGGCTACTAAGGCTGCATATATCTCAACCATCATCCGATAACCACTGCAGTATTTTCTTCCTTAATGCATTTTTCTTCCTAAAGCCCGGTTCCCACCTTTCCGCTTGTACGGCCTCATACAACAACAAAGACGTCACATGACGTCACACAAAAGTCCTACCGCACCGCCGTACCGCTGTAAAATCCGGCCACGGCCGTACAAAGTTTAAATTCAGTCATATCTCTCCCCTCTCGGCGGTGTCCGCCTCGAGCGGAGTTGCCACCTGTGCCCATTACCACAAATACCATCAAGCGGTGATGTGGTGACGTCATTGTTGAGCGGTGTTTGTTGTAAAGACGGCCCGTACAAGGCGGGGCCTGATGGGACCGGCCTTAAGTCAGTCAGTCCCGGTGGCGTCAGTCAGTCCATTCTTTGTTTTTGAATGACCGCCCTTCCACGGCCTCGGAAAAGTTGTCTTTCATTTTGAAAGCGTTAAGGCATTCTCAGTGAATGGGTGGTGCTTTCATGGATTGAACAATATGGATTGTTTTCCTGTCGCGCCCGAGGAGAATAGGAATAAGGTTTGAAATACTGCATTTTTTGTTGGGTCGCACCTGCCTTCGCGGTGGAGCCGTCTCATTTTGATAATAATGTTTTTTGGGTAAACTGAGCAGTTACGGGACCACTGGCGTCACGATAATTGTTCTTTCTCTGGCTTTACGCTGACCCTTTGGGACACGATTAAAACCCTTTGATAGTGGTGTGTCCTTCACAACTGGCAGTATGTGCAAGTGAAGGTCGGTTTTCCTGACGCAGTCACGGCCGCAAAAGGATGAGTCAGGAGCCACCTCAATCAATTGGGGTTTAAACCCGTCATAGCGACATTAGAGGCTGACATACGCACATCACTATCCTTCTCCTCCACTTTAGTTTTTAATTTAAGAACAAATCGTGGAGTTCTTCATTGTGTGTGTAGTTTAAGGGATAAACTGCTCCTGCGACATTTCCCCTTTAGCAACATCATGTACACAAAAACTCCAGAAACTTTGCATACATCGGGTAATTGCATGGGTGTCGCCGTTAGTCCACCCATTGTCTTTTAAGTACTTAACGAAATCAGCAGATATTCTGTTTGCGTCTACCTGACCATCAAAAAGACCCTTTGAGGCAGCGCTACCGTGCAATAGTTCTACCGTTTAAATTGACACCTTTGACCAAGCTGTGTTTTTTCATTTTCCCAAATGTTTCCAAGAAGTTTGACCGAAAAGCCCTGATCTTTTTTGCTTGTTGTGGCTTGGTAAAAGCGCTGGCTTGCATTAAATGTGAAGCTCGTGAGCCAGCCTGTAGGCTTGAAACGGATGAAAGATATTTGATCCCCTTCATCACATACAAGGAGTTTTTCATTACTCCTTCACAAAGACTAATATATTCCCTGGCAGCATAACTTGGATCAGTACCCGAAAATTCTCGAATAGCTGCACATGTGGGCAAAAATTTTAATAGCTCCAGTGGCCTGAGGAAGAGTCTGGGCGGGGGCCCAGAAGGACCTGCACCGGGAGTGTTAGTGGGAGACATTGTGTTATTTTGAGTAAGTGACTGAGTTAACTCAGGAGAGACTCGTAGGTGGTGACTTCCCTTCTTAATTTACAAAGTATCCTCCTCTGGTAAATGTTTAACTAATTCTTCCTCACTGTCACTATTTGCTGCGTCAGATGCTAACACTTTCCTTTCCTTTAAAAAGTCTAAGAAATTTTTCGGTGAGTAATTCACGCTCTTTTTCTGACTTAGTCTGATTTTTTTTCGTCCATTAATTAAAAAGTGAAACTTTAACCAAGTAAAGTGCTATCACCCATCTCTTGTGCTTTTAGAGCAATACAAAAAAATGAATGTAATATATGAGTGATATAAGAAGCGAACATGTATAGTAAGTACTAAAAATTTTTTTGTTTTTTTTTTAACAGTGCAATAAAAAATACAACTACAAAAATAACTGACAAATATATTACACAAAAAGTAACTCCATTTACCATTATCTACTGTTGTAAAACAAGTGGCGTACTTGAATATATATATATCATGTAAATGTCAGCTAAGGGTGTTGTACTCACTGCTATACTGTAGTGTCAGCGCGGCAGTATTCTTGTCCGTTCAGCTGAAGCGTTCCCCCAAAGAGATGCCAATGCAGGAAGCCAGATCAGCAAGAGGGGGGGAGCAGGTGTCGGCTGGGGCGTTGTGATGGACCTCGTAAGAAGTGGGGGGCCTTTTCCCGTACACACGATAACAGCTCCCGTCCTGTGTTCTCTTGATAACCTCTTTTTCCCACGCGTCCTCGTCCTCGTCCTCGGCTTTTTCCCGGTCGCTGAATCTCGGAGTCAATATGTAGGCTGGATTCTCTATACTGAGGAGTTATTAATTGATAACTCTGTTTGTTGTGGTTTGAGTAATGATATGAACTAGATCTTTAAGAGGAGATGCTGAATCGTGGAAAAAATCACGCAAGGCCAGGCTTGTCTGACACAGCTTTAAAATTTTTTTGTCTCTCTCTGTCCTCTGTCTAGTTCACAGACTCAATGTTTTTTCCACAATCTATCGCTCACCTCACGTGTATTAATTGTTCATTTTTTTTACGGTACTGTAATACTAATGGATGTTTCGTATCCCATGCTGCTTACCATTTATGTTAGCCTTATCTGTATTGTTATTAAAGTCAGGCAGATAGGTGTAACAATTGTGGGTTTTATATACGTACAAGCATGAAATTTTGGCACAGTCATAGATAATAGTCTAATAAATAAATTCCAGATATGGACCACCGCGAAACGTCCTATGGTAGCCGTGGCGGCCATTTTACAAAATGGCCGCTTTTAGTCTAGGGGCTAGATAGGGCTCTCGTGCACCCCCCCGAAAAATAACTTCTCATTGTGTCTTATAGATAGGAAACAATGTGTAGAAAATGATTTGCTATGTTAAATAGTTGAAAAAATGTCCCACGTATCATTTTTATGCAAATTAGTGCCGCCTTTACCCAAAACTCTATATTGGGCCTATATCTCGGCCAAATATTGCAGATAACTGAGAAAATAAGGTGTCTAGACCTATGTTTTGAGGGACAAGGGATTTATATAAAACCATTTAAAATGTGATCTGTTTACCCCAAAAGAGTTTTGCATATGAACCTTTAGAAAACATTTATTAGGGGTCCATGTAGTTGAGTGATATTAAAGTTTTTATTTATTTATTGCACTTATTATCGTATCCAAATTTGTCCTCATATCTTATCATATCTTTTTTTTTAGTTGGTGTTTCGAACACCCGAAATGTCTAAGAGTTATCAGCTAGTGGATCCACTGCAACCTGGACAATCAAAGGCGCGGTACAGACAGATTGGAACAAGTGCGTTTTGTGCCAAAAAATCACACGGGAAAGTTTGCAATGCCCAGCAGAATCAAAAACGGCACGATGTTTGGAGTTGGTTATTCTACCATTGCCTTCAACATCAGACGTTTCAATGAACTTCACGAATTACCAAATGCCACTAGAATTAGGACGCCTTGATGACGGGAATTGAATTGAAGCTACGTTTCTGGAGAACAATGCCAAGTGGCACAAATCCTGCCATACAAAATTCAATAATATAAAATTTTAAAACGAGCAAAAAAAAGGAAATGCACCCCAGGGTTGCGACCCTGATGCTACTACATCCAAAAAATACACTCGTCAGTCGCTCATCATGAGTGGCAGCATCGGATGTCTGTTTTTTATGCGAAGATGTGTCAACTTCCGAACCACTCCGTGAGGCATCAACTTTTCGTCTAGACTCCCGCGTACGAAGATGTGCATTAGACCTGCAGGACGAGAGGCTACTTGCAAAATTGAGTGCTGGGGACATGGCCCGCACAAGATGCAAAATATCATCCAAGGTGTCTTGTTCATTTTACAACAAAACTAAATCATTACAAGATATACAGAAATGGACAAAAACTGATAAAGTCAACCATGGGATTGCACTAGCCGATTGCTGTAATTATCGATGAAACAAAAATAGATGAAGAGCATGCCCCTGTCTTTAAACTTGCAGATCTCGTCAAACTTTATCTAATCGTCTAGAAAACTTTTGGGGTGGAGCAGCATGTCCCGACAACATAGCCAGAGTAAAAAAATCGTATCCCGGCCCAAAACCCATACCTTACGGCTCATAAGGAAGGGCGTGATATACTACTTGCATTTGATAAAGGGTGTAGGCCCTGCCCCTCCGTAAAGTCTGCAAAGAAGACTACGATGACGAAGCCATATGTCCCTTTCAAGGGCAGCGAAGATAGTACGTAGAGAAATGTTCCAAACTGCAGCTACATTCACAGGTTCCCCTTTTATGAGGACTGGGCCAAGTAAAATCAGTACCTCAGTCACGGGTTTACTTTGGTGGCCATGATCCTCCCACGGCCCCAACATCAAGTCTCAATCAGGTGATGGTGTAACCCAAGCAACCTCCAGCACAGCTTTAGTTGTTGCAGTACAAAAGTCCATCCGTCGCAGAGTGGGTAGTACTACTGTGCGGGCACAACACAGACAGAGAAACCCATTGCCCCCTCTACGTGGGACTCACAGTCCATGCAAGGACTCGGAAACGTGACCTCATTGAGATGCTGTTTGATCTCGGACTGTCCATCTCCTATGACCGAGTGATGGCAATCTCCACATCCATGGGAAACAGAGTGTGTGAGCAGTATAACCGAGATGAGGTAGTGTGTCCACCCAATCTACGCGAGGGCTTATTCACAACGGCAGCGGTTGATAATATCGACCACAATCCGAGCTCCACAACGGCGACAGATTCCTTTCACGGTATTGGGATATCACTTTTCCAGCACCCCAGTCTGCAAAATAATGGGACGGACCGCAGGGAACACAGCGTCCTTGAACAGCCATCTACTACGGAATAATGTATTTAAAATGCGTTTACAAAAACAGTCCAATATATTTGCTGTAATTAGTATTTATATACATAGCTGAAATTAGTTGAGAACTTTTGAGTTTAGATTCTTGTTAACAAACTGTATTGTTGTAGACGAAACTGTTTAAATTTACCATATTCGTTTTGTCAACTTAACCAAATAAAATATTACTAAACTAGGCATTTTAATAATTACGACGAAAGTGTATTTATCTCTTAGCCACCAAATAATTTGCTCAGTTACTAAATTTGTTACTTTTAAGTCAGGCAGATAGGTGTATCCATCATAAGAATTGTGGGTTTATACGTACAAACATGAATTTGGCACAGTCATAGATAATAGTGGTTACTTAAAAAAAAATATGTACTTACCTGTCAACTAGTTAATTTGGTCTGTAATTTCCTGAAACATTGACTCCTGAACGCGGAGGTCCGAAATTTTGATGAGTCAGCACTTATTTCGTTCCCTGGTGGGTTAATTGACATTTCTGGCAACACCAATGTAAATTGTGGTCATTTTGGAGAATACAATTATGGCATATATGTGTATCTAGAGTCATTTCATTAGAACATAAAAAAAGCATTTGGTGTCGTCCGGTTAAAAAAAATCGCGGTCAAAACGGTCATTTTGTAAAATGGCCACCACGGCTACCATAGACGTTTTCGCGGTGGGTTTCCCTATCTGGAATTATTCATTAGATCATTATCTATGACTGTGCCAAATTTCATGCTTGTAACGTCTAAACCCACAATTCTTATGATGGATACACCTATCTGCCTGACTATTACAGGTAACAGGGGGCAAACCCGAGTAAGAATAAATAACAAGTGTTGGTGACACTGTAGGGGATGATTGCCTCAGAAGTGTAGATTGATGGGTAGGAGTCTTTACCGTCCGAGCCAGACACTTCAAAAGGTAGTTTTAATAAAAGTGGTCGAGCGGTTGTTTATATGGCTTTGTTAAAATAAAGTACCAGAACAATAATTACAATATATATATAATTTTATATATATATATATATATATATATATATATATATATATATATTATTTTATATATATCTAATTAATAAATCATTTTCCCAAATGGGAAAAAACTATATATATTTATATTTTTCTTACCTTGGGGGAGTTGACAATCAGTTTTGGCCGGAAGGAAAGGCCGGGCAGCTTTAGGCCGTTCCTTGTTGTTCGCTGTCTCCCTTCGGCCATTTCCCCAAAATTGGGTTTTGCCAATCTGGAACCCGGGCGGTGTTCTGTCTTCAAAGGCCCGGTTGACTTGTTCCCCGTCATCATCCTTTAGGCCGCTGAATTGAAAAACCCACAATGGTTTTTGTGCAAAATTCGGGAAAAACCGAGGTTTTAAATGTTTATTAAACAAACCAGGGTTACCTTTCCCCGGTCTCCTTAAGGCCAGGTCTGATACTTGCCAACAAGCCCCATCCAAAAGGGATTTGTTGGGGCCCAGCCGGGGCCAGGGACACACTCCGAGCTTAAGATAATTGTTTAACTATAACTTACCTATTTGGGGGCCTACCCTCCATCGCGTTTCGGGCGGTGAGTCACGCCCGTGGAAATGCATACAGGGTGTGACTGGGGGAAGTCCTGTGGAAACACACTGGCGTTTCTCGGTCCCCCGCTTCGGGCCGATGGATGACTCTTTTGCTTCCTACCCCACATGGAAACGTGGTTCTGCTGGGTGAGGTGGCGAGTGATAAGGTGGGGAAAAACTTGGGAAAAAGGTTTTAATTTGCTCCGGAGAGCCCACAGGGAATGGGGTTTCTCTCCCCGCCGTCGGCCACATGGAAAGGGAGGCTTCCGGTTTGTGGCGCCTCCTTCACTCTAGGAAACCGTCAGGTTCTGGGAGTAAAAATGGACCGAGAGCTAAGGTTTGACGGCCACATCAAACACATTGCAAAAAAGGCCTCTCACATGGTCTCTGCTCTGCGAAGGGTAGCCAGCTTCCTCGACAGGGGAGGGAAGCTCTTGCTCTACAAGGCCCAGATACGGCCTTACTTAGAGTACGCCGCCCTCTCCTGGATGTCGTGTGCAGCCTCGCACACTCGGAGGCTGGACAGCATCTAGCGTCGAGCCCTGCTACTGGTGGATGCTGCAGACCCCCCAGACCCCCCAGACCCACCAGCCCAGTTCGAGCCGGAGAGTCCTCTCGACTCACTGGAACACCGCAGGGATGTCGCAGCGCTTGTGGTATTCCACAAGGCACATGTGCAGGGAGTGCCACACCTGGCTGGGTTACGACAGCCTCCGAGAGTCGCCACGCGAAGCACGAGAACGGTGCTTACCAGTGGTGATGCAGTGGAGGTGCCGCTTTCCCGTGCCAGCCAGCACCAACGCACCTTTGAGGGCCGCGTCTCCAGGATGTGGAACATTTTCACGGCCGCTGTCCCTCACATCCAGGAGATGAACACACAAAGTGTAAAGTTGGTGGCCAATCGGTGGAGACTGTTGAAGCCCACCCCGCTGAGGCTAGTGATACTGTGACACTAGTGACAGCAACAGTGCCTCAACAAACACTTTAGTGATGCATATATGTATATAATGTTAGTTTTTAGTTTTTAGGTCTTTATATTCATGTGTAAATTGCCATTAAGATAGGTAGCACACGACAGTGCGCCTTGGGGCTTTAGTTATATGTATGTTTAAAAAAGAAAAAAGAAAAAAAAAAAAAAAAAAAAAAAAAAAAGAGAGAGAGAGAGAGAGAGAGAGGAGAGAGAGAGAGAGAGAGAGAGGAGAGAGAGAGAGAGAGAGAGAGAGAGAGAGAGAGAGAGAGAGAGAGAGAGAGAAGAGAGAGGAGGGGAGAGAGAGAGAGAGAGAGAGAGAGAGAGAGCGAGAGAGGAGAGAGAGAGGAGAGGAGAGAGAGAGAGAGAGAGAGAGAGAGAGAGAGAAGAGAGAGAGAGAGAAAGGGGAGAGGAGAGAGAGAGAGAAGAGAGAGAGAGAGAGAGAGCAAAGGAGAGAGAGGAGAGAGAGGAGAGAGAAGAGAGTAGGGAAGAGAGGTAAGAGAAGAGAGACGAGAGAGGAGAGTAGAAACTGAGACGATGAGAGAAAGAGTAGAAAGATGTCATAGCAATGAATTATTATCACTAAAGAATACAATGAGATGATAGAGTAAGATTTGGTATGAAGTTTTGCAAACGCAAGGAGAATGAGGAGTGATGGGCAGTAAAGAAATGAGTGAAGCTTGTAGCCCCTTGATCTAGCCTCCTCTCTGATGACATTGACAATTCCCTTTTCCAGCGTGGCAGCAGTCAGGGACGAGAGTGCAGTTTGTCCTTCCGTCAGAGTGTGTATGGAGCTAGAGCCACTGTCATCACCGGGCTGCTCAGGAGAGGACTGTGGGGAAGGGAAGATGACAGCAGTACCAACGGCTGTGTTCCCCACCGCCTATCTATCCTCCATGACAACCCCTTCAGAGGATGTCCTCCTTAAAAACTACTCCACTGCCCTTCCCGATGTGTCCTTCCCCATCTACATGCAGGGGTTGTACACGGCTTGGTGCCTCCTTTTGTTGATTGTAGGCCTGGTAAGATAACAGCCATACATGCACACATCCTTGCCTTTACAGAAATGTATGTCTTCCTCTTGTCATGCCATCATTCTTTTATACTCTCTCTCTCTCTCTCTCTCTCCTCTCTCTCTCTCTCTCTCTCTCCTCTCTCTCTCTCTCTCTCTCTCTCTCTCTCTCTCTCTTCTCTCTCTCGTCGCTCGCTCCTCTCTCTCTCTCTCTCTCTCTCTCTCTCTCTCTCTCTCTCTCTCTCTCTCTCTCTCTCTCTCTCTCTCTCTCTCTCTCTCTCTCTCTCTCTCTCTCTCTCTCTCTCTCTCTCTCTCTCTCAGTTCTCTTCCCCTCTTGATCCATGTACCCTCTTTTACTTCCTCTCTTTATCCTTCATTGACCTGCCTATTTCCAGGCCGTATTATGTAAGCATTTTCTTATAAATGTGTTTCGTTATCCTTACCTGTTAAACTCTTGTACTCCATCCTAGTACACTGAGCTGCTCCTCTGCCATTGCATTCACCAAACACTGCTTCACAACTGACTCCCACACACTTGACTGATTCACATACTCCATCTACATGACTGCAACACACTTTCCTAACTGTACCAAACACCTAAAATGCTTCGACACAATATAGGATCTTTTTTCATCATATGGTGGTATATATATATATATATATATATATATATATATTATATATATATAAATATAATATATATATATATATATATATATATATATATAATATATATATATATATATATATATATTAATATATATATATATTATATATACTTATATATATCTATTTTTTCAATCCTCTCCTCTCTCTCTCTCCTCTCTCTCTCTCTCTCTCTCTCTCTCTCTCTCTCCATGACAGCCTCCCTTTACTTTCTTGCTAATGCTTCATGACCCTTTTCCAGGTAGGCAACATGGTAGTGCCGTTGTTGGTGGTGAGGGATAGGGAATTGCGTGCGGCCTCCACTAGCATCTTTATCATCAATCTGGTGGTGGCTGATATGCTGGTACTGGTGGTCTGCCTCCCTGCCCTTCTCTCTGAGCTCTATGCACCTCCTGCTATATGGATCCTCCCAGCATCCATGTGTAAGCTGGCCATTCTGTATCTATCTGGAGGCTGGTTGTGATATACTGGAAACTCATGAATTCTCTTCGCATTAATTATATCATTGCCCAAGTTATTCCACACATCAATGCACTGATAATGACATTTTCGTGGCTGCTCTTTGTATTCTCTCGATCGTTAAAATAGATACATAGGTAAATAAATTCTCGCTATTGCCATCACCACTGCTCCACTCCTCTAAGACATGTTGGGGTGAGTAAGTATCTGTTAATGCCACAAGGCGGTGGCCGAATGGTTAGTGATTGGAAGCGGTGAGCTCGGCGTCCCGGGTTTGAGTCCCGCCGGGTAATCTTTCCTCTATCGTCAAATGGCCGAAATCTACCCACATGTCGCCATCAACCCGATCTTTGACGGCGAGTGTATCGGAGGAGACCGGAGGGCGGTAAGAGGGTCAATAGGCGTTGTAACAAAAAATATGTGTGCGCAACCATGGGAGATGACTGACCATCATAGCCCTCAAAAGAATCCAGAGTGTGCAACATCAAAGCCCTTATAGATATATAAGGGTTACAGACGCTACAGGCATACACGTAAAAAAAAAAAAAAAAAAAAAAAAAAAAAAAAAAAAAAAAAACAAACAACAAACAAACAAACAAACAAACAAACTGACATCTGAGAGACAAGCATATACTGCAGTATTCACATCTGTGGCATTAACTGCATAATTTTGGATTAATTATTGGGGGTTATACGCCGAGTGGCGTGTCGCCCCTCCCACCCTACGACGCCACTCCATGGAGTTACCACGCGCGGGTCCCCATGCAGGCTCCCTTCCTATGTATACCAAACAACTCTCGACAAGAAATATTAACTTGCCCCAGCCACGAGCCTAGGGTTTGGGCTCCTCTACGCCAGATTGTCTCTTACAGATACAACCCGGTGGGAAGGATCGGTCTCAGGGTAACTTGCCACATGCCCATATAGCTGAAGTTGGCGGTGACGGACAATTCAGATAATAGACCTCAATTCAGTCTCACGTTGCAATCGCTTGTTTGACACGCAGCCATCCAAGGGATACCTCATGATTCTGCCAAGACACCCATTACCAAAGGCATCGATTCGCCTCTTCAAGTCGCTATTTAGTGTCCATGTTTCATATCGATAGAGTAAGCCAGGGATCACAAGCGACTTGAAGAGTCATATATTTGTCGTACTGCACAAGTACCGACAAGACCAAATACTTGTGCTGAGCGAGTCCGCCGTAACACCGTGGGCTATGCCAATTCACCGTAAAACTTATTGACATGACCCGCCGTCATTCTGGACTCCGGTACCAAGGTATGTACCATTTTCTAAGATCTTAATGTCCTCGCTGCACACATGAACAGACTGTAATGTTTCATTTAATAAGCCTCCAAACACCTGGACTTTGGTCTTGGGCCAGGAAACCACATATCCCAAAGGCTTTGCCTCCTCGTGCAGCGCCTCTAGAGCCATCAACAGGACCTCTAGCGACTCAGCATAGATTACTGCATCATCAGCAAAAACAAGATCAGTGATCTTGGTATTGCCGAGGGGGCGAGGGATGCTCTGCAGTCACTTTGGTATACAACTCAATACCCAGTCTATACTAGTGTTGAAAAGTGATGGCGCAATGACGCACCCTTGCCTCACTCCTGTAATCACAGGACAATAGCTGGATACACCTCCACACTTCACAGCACTCTCAGTCTGAGAGTACAGGCCAGTCAGCAGACCAACAGTCATTGCAGGAATCCTGCGAAGCCGCAGTAGATCCCATAGTGCCTCACAATGCACTGAGTCAAACGTCTTCTTGAGATCAACATAGCCTACAGGCTATGTTGCATCATGTACAAGCATCCCCTGTCGAAACTCAACTCGGCGTTCCACCAGGACACGAAGCGCTAGAATACGGGCAGTTGTTGGCATACCAGGCGTGAACCCAGACTGTTTAGGTTTTTGATGCCTCAGCAGATGACTGCTGATCCGTGTAAGCAGCAGATGGGCAAGCACCTTGCATGGCACGCACGTTTTGGATGAGAAAACATAAATGATATTTTGAAATATGGTCCTTTAGGGTTGGTCAATGTCCACTTAGAGTAGTAGTTTTAATATATGATGCCTGCATTCTCAAGGAAACATAAACAACTTTTCCTGTTTTTCCATGTTAGAGGAATATACCATGATGTCAATCTCACACTCTGTTATGCACACAAAAAAGTGCATTCTTCATAAAGCAAAATAGATGGGTATCATCTGCTCAACCCAACCTTTTCTACATCTTTTTTAACAAATGTTCCCTCCTGCAGGCAAAGTGGTTCCCTATGTGGAGTTTACCGTCGCTCATGCCTCCATGCTCACCATACTGGCTATCTCGGTGGAGCGTTACCGGGCCATCTGCCACCCGCTGACCGCCGCTGCCACCTGTAGTAGAGCCCGTGCCGCCCTGACCTGCTCTTTGGTGTGGGTCCTCGCCACCTGCATCACAAGGTTATCATCAGTAAAGTTATTATATTAACCATACAATCACACACATAAATTATTATACAAAATGCCCCAGCATGTGCAGACTCATCCCACTTCATAATGCAAGAAACAAATGCAAAGGTATATAGAAACTGGTTTTTTTTATATAAATTTACACTATGTTTCCTCCGTGTTTTGTTGTGGTGTGTCGGTGATTCACGCCTTGTTTTGCAGCCCAGTGATTGCTCTAACGGAGTACACCCATGCCCAGTATATCGACCACTCGCTGGTGCCTGTCTGCTACACACGCGTCGACTCTTTCTGGCCTAAGGTAACGTGTAACCATTTGCCTTCATCCCTTTCTACATTGCCTTTAATTTGTGTTTTCTTGCCATCATTATATTATGTTCTTAGCTTTTATGTGCAGTCTTAGCTCTATGAAATAAAGGACAACTAGGTCATACTTTTAGATTGAGCCTCATATGTAGCCATGTGTTTAGTATTTTCTTTCTTATGAATCCTGCCATTGTGTCAAAAAATTCACCTAATAATTAGGATTCCTTTTGCAAAACTGCCTCTCAGCTTTGTTTATTACTGTTTACAGGGCTTTCAATTTTTTTATTTCAATGTTTTGGTCAAGTTTCAGAAGAAGTATTACTCATGTCTTCCTAGGTGTCATCTACTGGTGATCTTCTTGCTTCCTTAACTGAGTCTTGGTTATCCTCATTTAGGGGTTTTGGTGAGTTTTTTGTTGTTGCCACTGACATCAAAAGCTATTGATAAAGTGTGGCACAAATCTTTAGTTTTCAAACTACCCTCATTCGGTTTCTATCCTTCTCTCTGCACCTTTATCTCAAGTTTCCTTTCAAACCGTTCAATTACAGGTTCTCTGGACGGTAATTGTTCTTCTCCTAAGTCTATCATATGTGGCGTTCCTCAGGATTCTGTCCTTTCACCTACTGTCCTTCTTTTATTCATTTATGATCTTCTAAGTCTTACTCAATGCCCTATCAACTCCTACGTTGATGAGTCTACCCTGTATTATTAAACGTCGTTCATTAGACGTCCAACTGAGCAGAAAATAAGTGATTCACGGAGGGATGCTACAGAGCGCCTACCAACTGATCATTCTATAATTTCTGAATGTGGCAAAGCAAACCTTGTTTGTTTAACCCATGGGCTTAAGGAGCAGAGCCTGGGCAGAGCATTCCGGAAGGCTCTGCTGAGCGACTGCGGCAAGCCTTCCGGAAGCGCAATTTTCAATTGCATACAAAAGCCGAGCCAACATTCGTAGAAGTCTACAAACTGTGTCACATAATTATACGCCTTGATGTCAGCCCTCGATAACACACACCACCATCTGCCTAACAACGCTGTACGCAGAGATATACCACTCCTTGGGTTTTTTCCCAAGATCTTGGAATTTAGGTCCTGGCGTTGGGATGTTTTTTGTCTATCTTGGGACTTTTGGAGGGATTATTCAAGTATTTCTCCATTAGTTTATCTCAAGGTACGGTACAACGGTACCTATGCTTACCTTGAGATAAACTACTGGATAAATACTTGAATAATCCCCTCAAAATCGTGGGAAAAATCCCAAGGAGTGGCACCCCTGATCCCACCTCAGCAGGATCTCGCCAGCGGTTTGGTGCCATTCGCGCCAGATATTTCAACTCCCGACCACAACCACACCACAACCCCATACGTTTGGGCTAAAAATAGATATATTGCCGGATGCGGATTTCTACTAACTTGACGTTGATGTAATTTTCATCTAATTCTGTAATGGTCACAGTTTTACTCACATCCCCGCACTGGTGGCACTAAAAAAATATTTGCTCCCGCAGTTCCCGGGTTAATGCCTCAAAAGCCCACTTTCTTCACCTATCTACTCGAAACAACCTTCCAAACAACTATCCTCTCTTTTACAGCGACACCAAGTGTTTCCATCTTGTACAATGAACATTATTGGACTATTACAACAAATCTGAGCTTCTGTTCTCATTTTTTGCTAAATCAGCTTCTAAGAAGTTTTGTGTCCATGGGCGTTTGCGTCCATTTTTTTATCCCTCCCAGTTGCTTACTATGTATATAAGATACTTTGATCCTATCTAGACACTTTGCAAGTACCAACAACAAGGTTATTGACTATACAGAGCGCCACCACGCCAGGCCGAACTTGGTGGGCTCGAACCGATGACCGAATGCAAGGACGCTACACGCGAGCCCACAGCTCTACCAACCGAGCCCCCCTACGGGCTGCTTACTATGTACATGGGCCTTTTCCGCCCATGTATAGAGTATGCCTCTCAAGGTTTGGGGATATCCACTCATATAGCTCTCTTAAACAGGGTGGAGTCAAAAGTTTTTCGTCCATCAACTCCCTTTCTTTAACCCACTGTGTTCAATATTTGAATAACCGCTTCAATGATGCTTCTTTTGCTATCATTTACCGTTATTTTCATGCTCACTGCTCTTCTGAACTTGCTAACTACATGCCTCCATCCTTCCGCAGTCTCGCTGCACAGGACTTTCTATTTACTTTCATCCCTATGTCCATGTTCCTAATGCAAGAGTTAACCAGTATCTTCACTCTTTCAGCCCTTTCACTAGTAGAGTAGACTCTGGAGCTCTCTTCCTGCTTCTATTATTCCATCTTCGTACGACTTAATTATTTTCAGGAGAGGAGTGTCAAGATACCTCCGGAGCTGAATTGGCCCATCCCTTGCTGCAATCTCTTACTCTATTTTGTTATGGGGGCTGGCAGCTTAAGCAGGCTTTTTGTTACTTTTTTTGTTAACCATCGGCCAGTCCTTTGAGATGTATAAACAAAGAAAAATAATGTGTTGATTTTGGTTGTATTTACCTAGTTGCTATACGGGAAATAAATTGCACTCGTGGGGTCCCTTCTCTATACTTTGATTGGTCAATCTTTAAACAGTCTTGAAAAATTCAGTATCGGGTTTTTCCACAAAATGATATTTGCTCCTTGTCATTATCAATTATTTGTCTTGACCATTCCAGGCACATTTATTTGTATGGGGAAAGCTGTACTTTTTAGTGCTGTTTAAACATTTTCTCAATTCCCTTTGTGTTTCCTTAAATGTCCAGCAAAATGTTCTCCACTTAACAGCAGGTCAGCTTCTTAAAGTCATTTATCAATACAGTATCTTCAGTCTTCTTTTTCTCTTTTTTTTATAGTGTTTGAAATATCATATTTATGTAAGTGAAGTAAATTCAACATAATATTTTCAGTATCTTATATTATTTGGAATGTTTTTGTTAGATAATACTGGAAAACGGGGTGGGTCGGGAGGGGGGATGACATTTTGACATATAGTGAAAGGAGTACACAGGACAGAAAAGGATGATAACCACTAGGTTAGATCTTTGAACTCAAACCCCACACTAACTGCCATCGTTTGTATTCTTTCCAATGTCTTAATTTCAATTTTCTAAGTTTGTGAGGGGACCATAAATATATATGTGGTGACATGCAGGTGTTTGTGGTGTCATCCATGGGTGCGCTCTTCTTCCTACCTCTGGTTATTCTTGTGCTGCTTTATTGGAGGATTGCAAGGCAGCTGCTCCTGGATGATAAGCAGCTGTGTAAGGACATGCCTAATCCATACCTGCATGCTAGAAAACAGGTGTGTTCTGTCTAATGCCTTGTCTTTTTTTTTTCTCTCTCTCTCTTGCTCTCCATGTGTTTAATTATTTATTTTACATTCTTCCAATGCCTTCTTTCCTTTTTTCCTTAACTGTTTTTAATGGAATATGGTTTTAGATTCCTTTTTCATATACTTACAATAAAAAATCATATTTTTGTTGGATATCTGTGAGTTCTTTTATTTTTCTCATCATTTTCAATTATAAAAATTCCAAAGCCAAAATGAACTTTGCCTCTGCATAGTTTCGTCTATTGCTCCCATATATGATTAATCTCTTTCTACCTCAATGTCTCCCCTCATTTACCATTTCACAACAATATGGTCACAATTTTTTCTGAAAGGCCGTGTTCAATATATGTCTTATGTCATTACAATTCCTTATGTGAAAACTAGATCTAGGACTAATGGTCTATCTTCTCAAATATTATCTTGTGTCTTCATTTACCCATTGCCTAATTACACTGTAGTAGTAGTAGTAGTAGTAGTAATATTACTATTGATGGTGATGGTGGTGGGGGTAATTAAGGTAATGGTGGGTAACGGTAGTAACAGTAGTCAGTGATGATTGTGTCTGTACATGTAAAAAGTGAATAGTTATGATGGTAGGGATAATAAAAAAGGTTTTCTCTCAGCAGGGTTGTAATAGTTGCGGCATTAAGGAGAGTGTCCGGTAGAGGGAAAGAGGGATACTAAATTGAGGAAAAATAGGTTGGAAACATAGCTACAACCTCTGGTAACATCATGACGAAGTTTTACATCAAAATTCACCATATCTGCTGAGTTATGACTTTAAATGTAATCCCTCCCTTCACTATGTTTTCACCTTGCAAAGCGGTGGCTTACCTCTCCAGTCAAGCAGGATACTCCATTGGCCCGATATTCACTTTCACCTATTCCTCGGGATCATTATGTATCAAGATATGACGTTAGATCAGCCTTATCAGAAATAACTAAAGGATAACAGGACACCAAAAATAAATTGATTGTTATCAGCAAGCGGAGACAAAAAAAACCCATTTCATGCTGTCCCTGTGAGGCTGAAAGTGACTGTATCTCATATAAACCAGATGTATTTGAGACAACAATAAGGAGGAGCTAAGGGAACTCTGACACTCTTTAAATAGATAATACCCATAATGGGGGATCAGCTAGGAGCCCGAAAGTAAAACAACTTTCTGACCTTCTGCGTGTACTACATGTTCGTTATATCAAAAAATTGCAAATACTTATTTTGATATGAAAAGTAGATAGAAAAAGTCGTCTAATGGCACATAAAAACGGACCTTATGGATCAGTTAGCAGTCTTGAAAAGTACTCAGAACTATATCGTATCGTTTCTCAAAACTTGAGTTCTTCGATTGAAATTTATTCCCTAGGCCGTTTATGCATCGATTTCAATAAAACAAAGACTCAGGAAAATGAAAAGGCATTTATATTAACGTAGAAATGCGATATTTTCAAATTTATTAACACAAATTTGTAATAATTCTCCAGATTTTTTTGAATTCTCAAAAAATAATGATGACGCAAATTAAACGCGATATCAAAAAAGTATGTTGTTACATTTTAGAAGAAATATATTATGACCTTTTTCATTTGAAGCACAAGACTGAACAATAAACACTGTAGGAGCAGATAGATCATTATATTTGATAACCCGGTAGGCAGAGGGGTGGGGGATTAGGGGCAAATGTGTGTGTGTGTGTGGAAAGGGGGAGACTTTTACACCATAATAGTTATTGTATAGAGGTCTTGACTTTCCACAAAGCTTTATATCGATAGGTTCATAAATTAGATATTTTTCCTTTCTACGGGCCACTCCCCTTAATAATGGTTTGTCCGGCAGGCGGTGGTGATGTTGGGCACTGTAGTTGTGGTGTTCTTTGTATGCTTGCTGCCCCATCGTATTTTCAGCCTGTGGTACATCTTCATCACTGAGGAGACGGAAGATTCCATAAGTGAGGTGAGCAATAGTGAGTCAGTGCGTGAGTACAGTTAGATATCCTTGCATAACATTTGAAATTATGGTGTCCAGTTACTAGTCTATCATGCTAATGCTACACTTCTGCCTGTAAACTTATGGTCTCAGGTTGATCTGCAGGTGCTCCTGATTTATGTTACATTTCCATATGCTACATACTTAGTGTAGTTCGAATGGCACATTATATATAATAAGTTAGGGGTGGGAATTTTGACTGCAGATTGTGGTATATGAATTACTTGTGTTGACGTTTATTGAGAGTGACTTAAAAACTTGGAATTTGTTGTGTGTTTAGTGTTCTTGTTGATTCTATGATTTCTGCAATCTATTTAAGATTTTTTTTTTCTAACCCTTGAGTATATTGCTCGCCTGCTTTGTTATCTGCTATTGATTGTTATCTTACAGTCCTCAACAAATTTGTCTTAACAGTACATTTGCAATATTTAAATAAGGAACAGTTTGTCACACCATAGGACAGTGGTTCTCAACTCGGTTCAAGCCATGGACCACTAGCCCAATTGAAACAAAATCATGGACCATCTCGTTTTTGACTAGAGTTATGATGAAAAAATGTAGATTTTAAACGAAGGTAAAGTGTTGGTTACAAATATATATCCTGTAAATATAAAGTAAACGGAATTTTCAGAAATAAATGAAATAATATTAGACAGCTAACATTTCGGTTTCATATATATTTCAGTTCATTTCCAAATATCGTGAACGTTCTGTGGACCACTAAGATATTTATCATGGACCACCAGTGATCCACGAACCACCAGTTGAAAACCACTGCCATAGGGCTAGCAGTGATATTTGAATCACAGAGATGTTAGTGATCAATATATTCATGCAATATTCATGGTAACATGCCACACTCACTAAATGGTTCTGCTCTCAGCTACACATTATACATCCTCACTTAATTCCCAGATTAAAGATATAATCGGGAAGATAGAATATGGTGAATGCCCCATCGCTGGACAAAGGACCGAAACACTGAGCTCGCGGACTGTGGCCTCCAATCAGTCCGAAGCCGGACTGGCACACCCATGTCTCTGAAAATGCAACGCTCACCTACGTTGTGGTGCGTGATGTCGCCTCTCGACCATATAGTTGCGCTACATGGCGACCACGATAGGCGGATAGCGTAGGCAAGGAAATCCTTGCCGGTGTCGCGTGGGCAAGTGTCTGTTTACGAAAAGCAGTCCGTTTACTAACAAAGGCAAAGAAAACGGGCGTTGAGGGGAATACTTACTAATATTGACTTCATCAACAAAGGCATGTTCAGGCGTACTACGACAACAAACCCGTCTTTATTTATCAACAAAGGGGGGGGGGGGGGGCACGAAGTGGAACACTCGTCGACGTTGGCGAGAATTCCTATCGGCGACAGTTATAGGTATGGTTTTCTTTGAGCATATATGATATATGAGGCATTCAATTTCGTACAGAAAAGTCCTGTGAGCTTGATGGGGCCTTAACCACCCGTGAACAGGAATGCGTTCTTTCTGTGTCCTGCTCACAGGACATTTCTGTACGAAATTGAATGCCTCATATATCATATATACTCAAAACCATACCTATAACTGTCGCCGATAGGAATTCTCGCCGAGGTCGGCGAGGCCCTCAGGCAACATGCTTCGACTCCCTGTCCCGAATCACACCGGGTCCCGGTCAGGACAACTGAAGCCAGCGGATAAAAGTGCTGCATATCCTCGCTCAAATCACCCAGACTGAGCTCAGATCCCGTGCTTTTCGCACACTAACTGGCCGCTCTCGTCGTTTTTCCTCCACCCTCGAGTGGTTATTTGCACGCCCTTCAGGCTTAGGGAAAATAATTATAATGTTAGGTGTCCACTTGCCCTCACTGCGAGTCTTGTTTTGTCACTATTCTGTCCTGGCTAGGACAGAATAGGAGTTACGGTAGTTGTCCGTGACCCAGTAGTTAAATAGACTTACCTGGTCTGCTTACGGAAGACTTACTTGATTTCCGCCTCCTCCGCAGGAGGGGGTGTATCCCCCCCATGGCTTCGTCCAACCTTACCCCGCCTCCCCTCAGGGGGCGGGGAGAACCCGACCGACCCTCACCACCTACCCTGGACCAAGGTTCCATGAACCCAACCTACGCCACCTGCGTCATACTCCGGCCAACCACAGAGAAACAAATAAAAACCCTCAACGCCTTCATAATAAAAAAGTACTTGACCATACCACCACTACCTCTGTTGAAAACGCTAAAAAACTTGCTAATGGAGATCTCCTTATAAAAACCTATAATTGCATTCAAATCAAGGAATTAATGAAGGTAAAGGACCCTTCATGACATTCCCGTTGATCCTTCGATCCCTGATAACCTTAATTCGTGCCGAGGTGTTGTCACCAGTCGCGAATTTGGGAACATGACCGACGCTGAAATTGCGTATATATATATATATGCTATGGAGGACCAACATGTCATTGCTGCTAGACGCTTCACGAAACTTGTTGACGGTGAGATGAGAAACACTATAACTTGTGTTTTAACTTTTGGTTTGCCAAAACTTCCTACACAAGTATACTGTGGATTCGAACCAGCTGATGTCAGACCATTCTTCTCTAATCCTTTGCGGTGTTTTAAATGCCAAAAGTTTGGGCATCACGGTAATGCTTGTCGTTCCTCTGATAGGTTCTGCGGAAAATGCGATGCAGCTGGTCATGATGCTGACGATTTTGTGTCCTTGACCCCGAAGTGCCGTAACTGCGGAGATTCTCGCTTCGCTTTCTCTCGTGACTGTCCCGAGTGGAAGAAGGAGAAAGAGATCTGTGCTGTTAAGGCCACGGAAGGTATCACTTTGAAGGTATTACTTCGGAAGTAAGGTGCAGAAGAGGATGACGGAGAGGCTTGCCACTACATCACCTGTAGCCTATAGGTGTATCCGTGGGTCCTTACGGTTGGAGGGGGAAGGACAGAAACACTGTAGATATCCTGTAAGTTCCTATCCAAGGAGGACAGAGGAATGCAATACAGCAAGCGACGCCTGCGGCGCGTCAGTACAGACTGGCGGGAACGCGGGCTACCCGACATTGCCAAACATACATAAATGCACTGTTGCCGTAATACAATGTCCAACATCTCCTTCCCCCTTCGTGCTCATAGCCGACCTAGGCCTTGAGCGTCCGTCCTGGTTTTGATCCTGGCAGAACGACGAGGTAAAGCAGATTGAGGCGACTCTGCTCCCGGAGAAGGTCCACCAGGCAGCTTAGCTCCATCTGTGGACTGCGGGTTCTCAGAATGGGGTGGTGTTGGCCGGAGGAAGCGGCAATTTCTCCACCATACACGGCCGCTAGGCATCCTGACAAGGTAATCTCGGGACCTACCAGTGCCCATGACAATGCCCACCTTGTCCCAACGCTTTGTGATTGGGTCCTGTACGCGGACTGTATCATCGAGCGCCAGCGGTGGGAGAGGTCGAGCATGTTCGTCATACCTCGACGTAGCATCACGGGCACGCGTGGCAGCCCGGCGGTCACAGCTCTCGGCTCTGGCCTGCCACTTTTCCGCGAAGGCCGTGGCGTGAGCCGGGATATATGAACGGAGGGGATGTTCAAACAGAATCTGGGCTGGTGAACGACCAGTGTGGTTAGGAGTGTTTCTGAGCTCTAGGAGTCCTCTGTCGAATGCATAACAGTCCAAGTATCCTGTCCACTGGCGTCGGATGGTAGACAGGGGCGCGGGAAAGAGCGTCTGGGATGCAAAGCTCCTTACCCGAGCGCCACACTGCAGTGAAGACAAACGACAAGATCTACTCCTTCAGGCGCTGAAGACGTGGGTTATCTATGGCGTCTAAGGAATACTGGTTGAGGATGGGGACGAGCGGGCGATGATCGGTGACGAGGTCAAAGTGCTGCAAACCGGCGAGGTAGTACTTGCACTTTGCCATGGCCCACACTACGGCCAGCAGCTCCAACTCGATGGTGGCGTAGCGGGTCTCTGTGTCCGTTAGGAAGCACGAGCCACACTGAACGAGTCGGAACCGTCCTCCACCGTGGTCCTGCAAGAGGGCATACCCGAGACCATAAAGTCGTGAGGCATCTGTTTGCAGAACAGTGGGTAGGGCCGGGTCTAAGGTGGCGAGGAACGATGGACTAGACAAGGCTTTCTTGACCCTCTGGAAGGCTTGGTCATGGTCAGGAGTCCACAGAAAGGTCCTCTTGGAGCTCATCCGCGGGCGGAGGGGTGCAGCAGCAGAGGAAATTTCGGGCGTGAACTCTGCCAACTGGTTGGTGAGGCCCAGAAAAGACCTGAGGTCTGTCAGGTTAGCTGGATTGGCGAAGTCTGTGATGGCCCGGATCTTCTCTGGGTCTGCTGCGATGCCATCGTGGGAGAGCTGGTACCCGCAGAAGGTCACCTCCGGTGCTGCGAGAACAAGCTTCTCGGCGTTTAACGTAATCCTGTGGGCTTTACACCTGGCCAGGACATCGTTGATACGGCGAAGGTGTGTGAGGTAGTCCTCGTCGTACAGTAGAATGTCGTCCACTACCTTCACACACCGCATCACCCCCTGTAGCGCGATGTCGCCTCGTAAAGCAATAGGCGTCTCCCGTGGCAGCGAAACCCATTGGGCCTTGGAGGTAGCGGAAAGGTCCGTAGGGAGTTATGAAGGTGGTCAGTGGCTGATCATCCTCGGCGAGAGGGATCTGCCAGTAGCCGCAGAGGGCGTCCAGCGTCGAGAAGTACCGAGCTTTTGGGTCCACGCTGCGTATCGCCGCGAAGGGTGTGGGCGAGGGGTGCGCAGGACGGGACACCTGGCTGTTTGTTTAGTTTCGAGAGGTCGGTGGTAATACGGACTCCTTCGTTGGCCTTTGCAACGACCACCAGTGGGTGACACCACGTGGACAGGTCGTCGCCAACCGGAGTAATAACACCTTGGTCTACCATGGTGTCTAGCTTGGTCTTCACTGCATCGCGAAAGGCCAAGGGAATCAACCGGAGGGTATATACTGCGAACGGCTGAGCGTTCTCCCGAAGGTGAATTTGCTAGATGACCCGCAACAACTCGCTGACTGTCTGGCTCGCCACCTCCACCAGACCAGCAACACTGCAAACTACCCATCCTACTTTTCTACCCATCAAGTACACAGCAGAACAGACACCCAGACTTTGCCACATAAGACATTATGAACTTGGAATACAACTCAGAGTTCACGATGAACGAGCTCCTCCTTGCCTTAAAATCCTGTAGAGGGACCCGTCCCTGTCCATCACAAATCACGTACACGATAGTACAGCATCTTGGCCCAGATTCCCTTGCAAAATTACTTTAACTTTATAACAAAATTTGACTTTCCCGTAGCTTTCCTAAGGCATGGTACTTTGCACATGTCATCCCCATACCAAAATCAACTGGTCGTCTCACGAGCCCAAACTCGTACCGCCCTATTGCCCTCACGGATTGTCTATGTGAGGTCATGGAACGAATGGTTAACAAAAGGTAAATTTTTGTTTCAGAGGCAAGGGGTTTGCTGAGTGAACACTAAAGTGGCTTTCGGAAGTACCGTAGCACTATGGATCACTTAGTACACCTCGAGCATTGCATTTCAGAGGCCTTTGCCAAAAAAGAGTTCACTGTAGGGGTGTTCTTGGACATCCACAAAGTCTTTGACATGACATGGCGTTACGGGATTCTTATGAAACTCTCTGCTCAGGGCTTAAGGGGTAATTTACCTTTTTTTGTTGCTAATATACTAAAGGACAGAACTTTCTCTGTCAAGTTACTTGGTAACGTAATCACGGACGTTTATGCCCAAGAGAACGGAGTGCCGCAGGGAAGTGTTCTTAGTCCTACTTTATTTTGTGTTATGATAAATGATATTCCCTCATCAACTCCTATTCCCCGAAATCATAGATACTCACTCTACGCTGATGACTGTGCGTTATGGCACTCCTCTCCTAACGCCCAGTTTTCAGCTGGTCGGGTACAGCTCGCGCTGGATTCCGTCCAGCAATGGGCCTCACGTTGGGGTTTTAAGTTTTCTGCTAACAAGTGTGTCGGTATTGTGTTCACTACTCGTCAGTTGCCCAACTTGTACTTTTTTTTATTTTTTATTTTTTTTACATCATAAGGAACTGGCCAAGGGCACACCAAAAATGGGTAACACAAAGCCCGCTTAGTTGTCAGTCCCTATCAAGAAGACAGTAAGAGAATAAAATAAAAACAGAGGGGTGAGCCAATTTAGTTCGGGAGGTGTCTTGTTACTCTTCTTTTGAAAAGATTTAAGTCATAGGAAAGTAGAAAAATAGAAACAGGAAGAGAGTTCCAGAGTTTATCAGTGAAAGGGATGAAAGAGTAAAGATACTGATTAACTCTTGCATTAGGAAGATCGACAGAAAAGGGATGAGAATGAGTAGACAGTCTTGTGCAGCAAGGCCGCGGGAGTGGGGGAGGCATGCAGTTAGCAAGTTCAGAAGAGCAGTGAGCATGAAAATAATATGTTTATTTAATAATATGTACGGTAGAAGAAGCAACATTGCAGCGGTGATTTAAAGATTGAAGACAGTCAGTCAGAGGAGAGGAGTTGATGAGACGAAAAGCTTAACTTTGGATAATTAATCAGCCGATACCTTTTTATTTCAAAATTCAGTTAAATTCCTGGGCCTGCATTTTGACACCAGACTTATCTGGAAAATTCACATAAAAAAGATAATCTATCGTGTCACGAACAAAAATAAATGTCCTAAAGTTTTTAGGTGGCACATCTTGGGGAGCAGACATAACATCATTATTGATGGTGTATAAAGCTTTAATTTACTCTCACTTTGAATATGGCTCACCAGTATATGGGTCTGCGTTAGACGCGACTCTCAGGAGGTTGGATGTGTTTCAGAATTAATGTTTACGAAAGTGTCTTGGAGCCCTAAAGTGTACTCGAATATCCCGCCTTGAGGTCGAGGTAGACATCCCGTCGCTCTCTATTCGCCGCCACCAGTTGCTGCTGCGGTTTGGTGTTACGATGATGCGTAAGGCGCCGCTGCAACTAAGCATCAGCCGCAGTCTTCAATACCACCAACACCAACAAACGGCGCCGCGTCGTCCGCAGCAGTACGCCTTCATGCCCTAGCAGAGACAATCGGCGTGGATGTTCACGACTGCGACAAACTGGTTTTACCGAGTGCGGCTCCGTGGGAGCGACTGTTGCCAAACACCACCACCTCTTATAAGTGGTTCCCCGACGCAAAGACAAACATCATGCAAGAGGGGGTTCGCCAACTCTTCCTCCAGCTTGTCGCACACCACCCAGCCTCCCTCCATTTGCACACTGACGGGTCCAAGACGAGTGTTTGTGTGGTTGCGAGTGTGTGGTCGAATGAATGTTCCCTGAGGTTTCGCCTGCCTGCCCATATATCTGTGTTTAATTTTGAACTCTTTGCAATTGACAAAGCCAAAGATTATGCAATAAATTATATTCATCTTACAATTTGAATTTTTACAGACTCTATGTCAGCCCTTCAGGCTATAGAGCATCACGGATAAGAACGAGATCCAGGGCAGCATTAATCATCAATAAGCTGCATTTTTGTCGTAAATCAATCTCTCTGTTTGGGGTGGCCGGTCATTGCCGCATTCGTGGCAATGAGCAGACTGACAGTTTAGCAAAGTCGACTGTTGAGCTCGAGGAAGCGTGGAACCTTCCTTGGGACATGTCTCTCCCACGGAAAGTCATCAGTCTACCTTCTGTGGCAACGTCTTTGGACACAACAACATTTATCTACAATTAAACCCGTCCTTGGCCTTTGGGCCCCTGCTAATCGCCTCTCCCGCAGAGAGGAAGTGTCTCTGGCCTGCCTGAGGATGGGCTGCACCCGCCCTACCCACTTACTTCCGTACATAGCCCGCAATTTTCCACCAGTCTGCTCCACATGTAATATCAGACTCACCATCGATCACATCCTGTTGCAATGTAGACTACATGCAAGGGAGCATCGTCCCCTCGCCGAAACCTGTGTGACGAAGCGCCTCCCCTTCACCCTGATATCCATTTTGGGTGACGAGCATCCGGATTGTGGTCGATGAGCTGATGGTTTTCTTACGGGAGACCACTCTAATCAGGGAGTTGTGATTTGCCGTTGCTTCTTATGTAAGATGTATATATATATATATATATATATGTATGTATATGTGTATATATAGTATATGTATATGTATATATGTGTGTATGTGTATATATGTGTATATATGTATATATAATATGTGTGTGTTCATTATTTCCTTTAGTGTAAGAATGGGCATGGAAGATGATTAAACGAATGATTCTTGTATTCAGATGTACATACCTATAAAAATCACATACTCCTGTCCCCACCCTTATCTCTTAACTAACACTAGTATTAGCTTGGCGATATGATCCCCTACTAGTAATTTACTGTAGGTATGAATGATTGTGTGCATGGTATGCAAGCGGGTGGGATGTTAAAAATGAAACAAAATAAAATAGAAAGTTAAATAAATTTTAATAAAATAAAAATAAATAAAATAAAATGAATAAAGCAGTTAAAGTAAAACACTTTAAAAATCAGATAATCAAAGATTAAAATAACATAAATCTGGCCTAATGCCCACGCTAGGGTGATGGCCATAAAAAAAAAAAAAAATCAAAACAGTCTCAACCCAGACACCGAAGATTCCCCTACTCCTGAGGCTGGACGATTTCTGGGGGCTCCTCTTATCACTCTCTTGCCTAGGCGTGATAAGTATTCTATTGAGAACGATATAGGTGAACGTGAACTTACGTGAACTTCCTTGAACTTTAACCTAACTTTAACTCTATTCTAGTAATTATATAAACATCTTATGTCAACTCACAACCTTGTACTCATTGATATCTATGCTATTTCAATTGTGTTATGTTTTGAGTAGGGTTTATGCTATTTTGTGTTGTGTTTAGGTGATGGTCTTTATTTCGTATCGGGTGCATGAGTGTATGCTAACTATAGTTTGTTTTAGGTGAAGCGACCACCAGTGTTTTTCATCTCGTGGTGATGGTTTATTAAATTAATTTGATAAGTTATTTTTGCACAATCCTTCCTTCCATCACCCTTAGTTGACGATCGTTCAGTTATACTTGAACAAAAGCCCAAAACAGAACTGCTTGCCCCATGCTTTACACTGCTTTTGGTGACCATTAGGGTGTGGCTCGCTACCACACCTTCCAAAACCGGCACAACTTTTTTTGTTGTTGTTTCATTCGCGTAGCACTCCTAACAGTCTTGCTAGCACAAGTGAGGTCCGTGGCGGTGTTGCAGGCTAACTCTTCGCTACAACAGAGTCGCAGGGTAGTCAGGAAGGTTTTGCTGAGGGTCGATCGCCAGTAACGTACGACGAAGACCTTGGTCCTGAACCCCGGAAGTGATTCGAGTTCCCAAGCAAGAGGCATATTCTCCAACTCTATGCGAGTATGTGGATTCCTAGTGAAGACACTTGGCTGAAGCTCCGAAATTAACCATAGGATTTTCTCGAAATACGCTCATTGTAATTCCCACACAAAGTTACCATTAGTGTCCAGGAATCCTAACGTACCCTAACCGTAACCTAACGTAACCTAACCTGACGTGTTCACGAGTAATCGCGACAAACTGTTCCAGAAAACGGAATATGCAAGTGGGAGTTCAGGCAGCTATATTACAATTCCGCGTCGTCTGCTAGATCCTTAAGGGCGACTTAGAACTCTGCGTCTGCTAGCTCTGACTCTGCTTCCTGTTGTCTGCGCTCCTCAAACTTAACGCGCCTGAGTGCCACATTCCTCTGGCACTGGAAGTGCTCCGCGACGTGCTTGAGAACGTCATCCACCGACAGGATGTAGTAGTCCTCAGCAATCCCGACAGTGTGTGCTAGCGTGCCGCGCATTTCAGGGGTGAGACACGAGTGGAAGTATGCGAGCTGTGTCCTCGTCGGCTGTCCTCGAAGCTGCAGCAGTTCATCGTAGTCTGCCCACGCACTACGCCACATTTTTTACTAACGGAGCGAGACGTTGGGGGAAAGCTTTGGCGGTGGTTGGGCTTGAGGCCTGCTGATGAGGTGGTGAGGTGTGGGTGTATTCCTAGAAGCTCAGGATCGTTAGGGTTAACAACCGTCTCCTCGATAGACGCTCCGTCGCCGACATCGTCACCTGGAGGCACCAGAACACGTGCAAGGAGCTTTTGCATTATCCGCCGGTCCTCTGCAGCCTGGGCTTGCTGTGATTCCATTATAGATAAGAGTTTGTCGAGAATCTGCACAGTTGACGCCTCCATGCTTGTCTCAGCCTTGGCCGCTCACTACATTGATAGCATTTATACAAGTGGATTAACATCCACTTGTAGAAATCACCAACAGGCAGACAGATTAATTGAGTAGCACCACCACGCACTATCCTACTCACTGCGCCATGTTCAAAGTAAACGTCCATGGATAGTGCTAGTTGGCTGCATAGTTTACTGATACGTACAAAGCAGATAACAGTCCGTGACAGCAGTGAATAACGTATATACAGTGCGGGTAACTAAGCGGGTGTGTATGAGGCCTAGGCTGCAGGGAAGGGCTGCCTTGCCACAAGCCGGGAGGCTCGGGGTTGATTCCTCCCAGGTACAAAGCCTCGCTGATCGAGACCTCGTTGAGTGGGAGGTGTGTGGCGGTAGCTACAAGCCAATACTCCTTACAAATGTAATGGTGGTGTTGGTAATTGGTGTTTTTGCTATTCTGGCAACCGCCAACTGTTCGTGCGGCGGCTAGCTTTTGTCTGTCGGGGCAGCCCACGTCAGCCATCTGCCTCTGACGGTCTGACCTCATCCCCACTTGTCTCGCGTCGCCCTCCTGGGCCGGACGCGTCTGTCTCGGCTTCCTCTCATCAACCCACGTGTTCATCACTAACGCGTATACCAATCTACAAATACACTTCAATAAATGTGTAGTAATATCAATATCCCTGCAACTGCAACATCATCGTCACTACAATCAGGAGGTAACTTACAGTTATTGTCACTCACCGGGCGCGTCCTTGAAGTGGAAGTGATTGACCTACACCACGTTGCCTACCCGCTCGCTACCTGTCTACCTGCGACCACGTGTCGCTATCCTGGGCTGCTTTCACATGCCTGCAGCCTTCACAACACACCAACAAGCAGCCGCCATGCCCATTGCCGTCCTTGATGATGGACGCCCCATCTGATATATATATATATATATATATATATATATATATATATATATATATAATATATATTTTGCATGCCGTTTTGTGTCATTCTTTACCTTGCCGTGAATTCCTTCTGGTTAACCTAAGACGTGCGCACAGGGTGTTTTCTACAGGGTCATACTGTGCGCATGTATGATGATTTTGGGACCCATTGCCAATTTCGATAAAAAGTACATCAGCGTGTAGGGAATGTTTGCGTGCATCGGCCCATATATATTTGACCCCCAAAAATTGTCTGGGGGGGGGTGGAGGAACGGTCCGTAGTTGAAAAATGTGGAGCGAATGGCACCGCGCGGCTAGATTGTCATCGAGCGGCGAGATTTCCCTGCCGAATTTTCACGCGCCCAGGGGATAGAACGAGAGGGAGGAGGGGGTGGGTTACCGCGTTAGAGGGAGGCAAGGAGTGAGTCGTGGAGAGAGTGAAGGCAGTAAACATATGCAGCTGTGTGATAATTGTGGAGGCGCCCCAGGCGTATGGATGTCTTGGGATTTTGAACCTTATGTCTAGGAGGTGTCTGGTGTTCGTTGCCACCAAGAGGTCTACAATAACATGAGTCAGGAATGGAGAGAGAGAGAAAATGAGACATGCGTATGTCGTACGTATAAATGGACTTCAGAATTGCATTTTTATGCAAGCAGACATTGCATTTTAGACACATGTGAAGTATCACAGAAACATGTAGTCGGTGGTGGTGTCGAGAGTTGACATGTAGTACTATATCCACACCAATTTTTAGCCGCCTGCCTATAAACGCGCGGTTTTGGTACGCGTTCAAAAGCTCTGCTCATAAAGTAATTGTCCAGTCCAATTTTTTTTTGCCTAATTATGTTGAATGTACATTCAAAACACCTAATCCACCAAAAAATAATTGATTTCCAGGCCTTATTTCCGTAAAAACACGACTTTTGTAAAAAGCGCGCGAAAAAAAAAATCTTCCCTCCAACAGGGCTACGACTGTTATTGATGACGTCAGAACAGGGACGCCCGCAGACACTGTCTGACACCTGTCGGCAAATGTTATGATGAGCGATTGTACTTCGGTGTCAGACAGTGAATCTGTCGCTGTGACCGACACTCTTCCCACACACACGCCTGCACACACGCCTGCGCACCAACACCTTCCTGCACACACACACACATACACACACAACACACACGTGTGTGGAGGGCGTGTGTGCAGGCGTGTGTGTGGGAAGGAGGCGTGTGTGCAGGCCGTGTGTGTAAGAAGGGTGTCGGTGTGCAGACGTGTGTGCAGGCGTGTGTGGGAAGGGTGTCGGTGTGCAGGCCTGTGTGTGGGAAGGAGGCGTGTGTGTGGGAAGGAGGCGTGTGTGTGTGCAGGCGTCTGTGTGGGAAGGGTGTCGGTGTGCAGGCGTGTGTGTGGGAAGGAAGCGTGTCTGCAGGCGTGTGTGTGGGAAGGAGGCGTGTGTGCAAGCGTGTGTGTGGGAAGGAGGCGTGTATGCAAGCGTGTGTGTGGGAAGGAGGCGTGTGTGCAGGCGTGGGTAAAACTTTGGAAGAAGTCCTTCACCCCTATCTTTTTTTTCTTCCCCCTATAGCCAACAAGCCTGGGGAATTGGCGGGAATACAGGGTTTTTGGGTGGGGGAAGCAAATATAAGTGATTTATGGCTCCCCCAAAAAATCATCAAAGTCACTATATGTAAAAATCTAACCTAACCTAACCTTAACCACAAAGTATACCTAACCTAACCTAACCTTAACCACAAAGTATACCTAACCTAACCTTAACCACAAAGTATACCTAACCTAACCTAACCTAACCTTAACCACAAAGTATACCTAACCTAACCTTAACCACAAAGTATACCTAACCTAACCTATCCTAACCTTAACCACAAAGTATACCTAACCTAACCTAACCTTAACCACAAAGTATACCTAACCTAACCTTAACCACAAAGTATACCTATCCTAACCTAACCTTAACCACAAAGTATACCTAACCTAACCTTAACCCCAAAGTATACCTAACCTAACCTAACCTTAACCACAAAGTATACCTAACCTAACTAACCTAACCTTAACCACAAAGTATACCTAACCTAACCTAACTTAACCACAAAGTATACCTAACCTAACCTAACCTTAACCACAAAGTATACCTAACCTAACCTTAACCACAAAGTATACCTAACCTAACCTAACCTTAACCATAAAGTATACCTAACCTAACCTAACCTTAACCACAAAGTATACCTAACCTAACCTAACTGGACTTAGAATGTTTTGAGGCTCCTCATATTTCATAGCGGTCGTGTGGGTTAACCAAGGCTGAGCGCACGCTGGAACCTTTACAGATGTGAAGTACAATAAGCATACAATACAGTGCGGTAGTTCATTTCAGTCAAAGCCGGAAGGATGAGTTCCAAAGTATTTCCCAGGCGTGTGTGTGGGAAGGGTGTCGGTGTGCAGGCGTGTGTGTAGGAAGGAAGCGTGTGTGCAGGCGTGTGTGGGGGAAGGAGGCGTGTGTGCAGGCGTGTATGGGAAGGGTGTCGGTGTGCAGGCGTGAGTGTGGGAAGGGTGTCGGTGTGAAGGCGTGTGTGTGGGACGGAGGCGAGTGTGCAGGCGTGAGTGTGGGAAGGGTGTCGGTGTGCAGGCGTGTGTGTGGGACGGAGGCGTGTGTGTGGGAAGGAGGCGTGTATGCAAGCGTGTGTGTGGGAAGGAGGCGTGTGTGTGGGAAGGAAGCATGCTGCACCCATAAAGGATGCATGCATGTGGCATATAGCAAAAAAATCTATCAGAAACACCCAAATATCTTCAAGTACTATTATATTTATCTCTGTGTTTACGTGCCTCTGATCAGCGCGGGAAGAGGAGCCTCCCTGATGCTACGTCACGGAGCCTGAGCCTGAGCGTCTGCAAATCTTGAGTGCGTTTTGAGAATTCGGGGAATTTGCAGATTTTGATTGCGGATTATTTAAAAACGGCTGACTGGATACAAAAAGTGACGACGTATTGTTGATATACTCGTTAATGGCTATGATTTGATTGCATTAAATCAGGAATGATGAAATGGTCTGGACGATTACTTTAAGAGTCTTCCCGCAGTCCGCCGGGGGAACTCTTAAGAGTCTCCCCGCAGCTCCCGGGTTAATGCATTTCTTCCTTCGTCTTTACTGCTTCTTTTGCATGTTTGGTTTGTCCACTTAGAAACCACCATTGGTTTGGCATTTTACTTTCGATTTTCTGTTACATGCATTGCTTTATGTGCTCGCACTGTGATCATTTTACCCCTCATAACTTTGTGGCTAATTCATGCTTTTCGCTGCACGCACGTGACTGTGCTCGCGCTGTATTCTTTCTACCCCACTTTCCTTTGTGGCTTGGTTTTGATTTAGCTTATGTTGCATGCATTTAAATTTTGGGCTTGCACGTGGCACCTTTTTGGTTGTCTGTCACTTATCTTTGTGATTAACATCTCTTTTCGACTTTCACTTGTGGCATGATCTACCTTTTACTTTTATATAGCTTATGTTGCACGCATTTAATTTCTGTGCTCACACGTGTGGCTTCTTGCTATTTTCCCTTCTTATTGTGATTATCAGTTCTCTGCATTCACCTCCATTTCTGATCTTGTGGTATGGTATTGCTTGTGCTCCTTTGTTGTTTCTTTTACACGCACGTTAATTGCGCTTGTGCTAGTCACTCTCTCTTTTTCGTTGTCTGTCACTTCTCTTGTGATTTAACATTTCCTTTCTCCATGTCACTTCTATTGTAATTACCTTATTTTTCGGCCCGCTTTCATGCTTGTGTGGTTTGTTTTCTTTCACTTTTCGTTTGTGATTCTGCCTGATCTGCTTCTTCCTGTGGTTGTTTCCTGTACTTCCATATATATGTATTGTGTGTGCAATTTATCATCCATTTTTGGTGTTGCAATTCAATTATTTGTTTTATGTTTGCTATCTGGGAATTATTACGTACCTTGCACACTTATTTGTTAATATCCTTTTCTGTGTTGTATAACGTGTGGTCACGTTGTCCTTTTTCATCGGGGGGGGCGGGAGAGGAATGTAATGGTGGTGTTGGTAATTGGTAATGTTGCTATTCTGGCAACCGCCGACTTTTCGTGCGGCGGCTAGCTTTTGTTTGTCAGGGCAGCCCAGGTGCCACATTCAGAGAGGCTAACGTCCATGCTTCACGACCTAGCGACATCCATCAGCTGTTTTGGCATTCAGCGTGCAGATTGATGACGTACTTAAAGACGTTGAGCTGTCAAAAACAGGCAACTACCTACAGGCAGTTGTGGAGCACGCAATATACATAAAAATACTCATAAATTGTGTATATATGATGTTTTCTGACTCAAGAGCTGAACAGGGCAAGTATACAAATGAAATTAGGCCATAAAACAATCCCCTGCGCTCGTGGTGAGTTTATTTTGGGGTGATGGGCCGAGTGGTGAACGGCGGCATCTCACCGAGACCACCTCTCCTCACCACACCGGCGGGTAGCTGCCACCAACCACCACGCGCACGGCTCCGCATCAGCCTGAAGGTATAATGGCTCCCTTTTCCTTAATAAAAACCCAAGCCCTTGTCCATCCAGCCGTGATGGGTACCGGGTGTTAGCCGGGGATTGTGACCCGCCTCTCGGGGTGGTTGCTTCCCCTAAATGGCAGGAAGACCAGCTACGAATAGAGAGATTATCAAGCGGAAAAGATCACCCATAGTAACCATGTACCGCCACTGCCATATCTCGTACTGGAATGCTCACGAGCTCCGGGGTGTAGAAATAGAGGGAGTTAGTTAAGCTAAACGCTGTGGTCTTTAACTCTCTCTGAATGTCTGCCCAGGTCAGCCTGCTGCCTCTGACCTCATCCCCACTTGCCTCGCGTCGCCCTCCTGGGCCGGACGCGTCTGTCTCGGCTTCCTCTCATCAACCCACGTGTTCATCACACACGTTTATACCAATCTACAAATACACTTCAATAAATGTGTAGTAATATCAATATCCTTGCAACATCATCGTCACTACAATCAGGAGGTAACTTATTGTCACTCACCGGGCGCGTCCTTGAAGAGGACGTAATTGACCTACACCACGTTGCCTACTTTCTCGCTACCTGTCTACCTGCGGCCACGTGTCGCTACCCTGGGCTGCTCTCACATGCCTGCAGCCAGCTCCAACACACCAACAAGCAGCCGTTACACAAAAATTACATCAAAATTTATGTTAGTGCTCATTTGAGCCTCAGCTCTTTACGCTAAATATTCTTTCCTACATTTTAATACCTTTGCTACTATAGTATTTCTGCCATTGATTGTAATATAATTGAGGTTAGGATTCTGATAAATGTTAAGGGAGTGTGGCTCAATAGGTGAGTTTTTCATCTAGTTGATAAACCACCCAAAGTCAACCTTTTTTGAACACTTCATTTTTTCCCTACATATTATGTACAATCGACATGACCTTACTTCACACAGGAAGTGTACTTCAACTTGCTGTATGCTTTCCGCATCCTCGTGTATGTCAACTCTGCCATCAACCCTGTGCTCTATAACATTACCTCCTCCAAATTCAGAGGTGCCTTCTTCAGGTGGGTGTTGGGTGCTTGTGTGGCTTTTTACACTGTATTTTGCTCTGTTTTCCTTACAACTGCCAGTGTAAGTATAGATGAGATGTTTTGCCACTATTCATTTAATTATCTCACACAGTCAAGTTCTTCTTTGTATGTGTGTATGTCTGTTGCAATATCTGCTTCATAGAATGATGACTATTAAATCTGACTCTTTCATTTAACTCAAAGTGTGTTTGCCAAAATGATAAACAATCAGCCACATAATGTGTTTGAGTGTTCCAACAATCAATTTACTAAATATAATTGCTTGTCTGATCCTTACAGATTGATGGGGCTGCAACATGGAGTTCCAGTGTACCACACAACTACTGCCACTGCTCATAATACCACAATCACAGGAGGCGGCGTCAGTGTGCGAAACAGTCTTGTGAAGTCGTCATGGCGAGGACAAAAGCTGCTGGTGCAGTGCAGTACGTACCAGGAAAGAGAGTGGCAACCCCTAGTGGACCGACAGCCTCACAGTCCTGCCATTTGGAGTCACACTCTCCCTGCTAGTCATATTTCAAACCCAATCAGCAATCCTTTTCTGGCCTGTAACTGTCCCCAGCCAGCCACTAGGCATTTGGAAAGTTTTGTGTAGATAATTCTAAGTTACTCGGTTGTTTCTAGAAAGGAATCAGAATCAGGAGGAAGACGAATTTTAACCTTCAGTAACCACAACAAATCGAGGTAAAAGATCAGTGACAGACTGACAGGTACTAAGACAGGGTGAGAATTGAGGGTTACACACTACCTAGTAACTCAGTGCATAATCCTTCTTAACCACATTTGCCAAACCGCTAATTGGTGTGGATGATGAACAAATTTTTGCAATGTATACAGGATCAAAGCTATCTAACCCTCAAGGCCACCTCACTTTTCCTTTCATCTGAATAACTCTAACCATACTTGCATCAGTGAATATATTATCTCTCTCAATACAATGCAATTAGTGGCAGGCATGAATGCTCAGAGTTTTTCATCCTCTCCAATGTGTCAGCAGCACTTCTCATACATCAGAAGATTACTTTTTTTCTTCAAAAAGCCTCGTGATCATTGTGATTATAATGCAAAGCTTTTTTCCTACAAAGTTCTCATGGAAGTCTTTTCAGTGAGGCTAAACTTTTTGTGTCCCCTTGTCAAGTTGATGTATAGACAACCTTGTTGAAATGGGATGCAAATCTTTGTTAGATCAAAGATATGAATCACACTGATAGTGTGACCTCCCTATTTGATTATTGGTAGGGAAGGTGAACCCAGGCAGATAATAAGTGCGGATCTATATTTTTTTTTTTGTGTAAATTTTTTTTTTCTTGTCTTTCTTTATTTTATTTTTACATTTGTGCCTATAGCGCCTGTAGGTAGTGACCTCCAGGGCTGGGATGGTAGGCCCTGGTGGTTCACTTGATAGCTGTGATCGTTAGCCCTCGTCCCGTTGGTGGCGCAGGCAGGATTTTTATAGTGACGCTTGCGATTAGAGGCTCATGCCGCCCCCCTGTGTCCTCTGATGCACACTCAATCGATGGTGGAGTGACAATAATGTGCCATCATAAGGCATGAGTTTATGGGCAGCATGTGGGTGGTCTTAGGCCATTCGGTGGTGCAGAAAGATTGTAAGTGGATTTTGGTTCTCATCAAGGATCGAACTCGGGTCAGCGAGAACGCAATTCAGAGACGCTAACCACTCTGCTACCGCCTCCCCATTTGATATTTGCAGGTTTATAAATGTAATTGCGTTTGGTAAGAATTTTTCATTATCACTTTCAGAGTGAATTAAGTGGACTCCTTATATCTCTCGTGTACACATTACATAAGCTAATTCACTGGTTTTTCCTAACCGTGGGAATAGCATTAGTTTTTCTCTCCGATCCAAAGCCGCCTCGGGACCCACCTAAACGGAGGTGCTTCTAGCATTACACTTTAGCTGTGTGGGAGGAACTAAAGCAGTATTACTCTGATTTTCCATTGAATGATTATTGCTTCCGTGTCAGAGACCCATCTCTTTGTGCAGAACAAATAACTAAGGACACTGTCTCTGGCATGTAAGCATATATTACACACACTTTCTCTGATCCTAAGGCCAGTAAACCTTGGTTGAACTTAAGATACAGAGGCAGTTCACAGACAATACCGTAGCCATCACTCTCCTGAAACTTATGCTCTTTATATTTATGCCCGTAATCATACAAAATCTTTTCTTCAACATACCAAAAACTCCTTCATTCATTGAAAATGTAAAACAAATCTGGTTTAAACTCCTCTCGTAACTTCTGGCACCTAGCCAAAAGCATCTCTAACCATTTTTCTTCTTAATCTTTTCTTCCTGTGCCTCACCCAGATGCACCTATATCTATCTCATCTATTTCTAAAGCTGAACTCTTTATGAAGATCTGGATCTTTGTCCTCATGCACAGGTACCGACAACGCCAAATACTCATACTGAGCGAGTCCATAACACCATGGCTTATGCCAATGCGCCGTAAGACTTCTTGACGTAACCCGCCATCATTATGGACTGCGCTACCAAGGTATGTAAAACTTTCCAAGATATCAATGTCCTCGCATCACGCATGAACAGACTGTACTGTTTCATCAAGTAAGCCTCCAAACACCTGGACATTGGTCTTGAGCCAGGAGACCTCAAGTCCCAAAGGCCTTGCCTCCTCGTGCAGCGTCTCGAAAGCCATCACCAGGACCTCCAGCGACTCAGCAAAGATTACTGCATCATCTGCAAAACAAGATCAGTGCTCTTGATGTTGCTGAGGAATGCTTCACAATCGCTTTGATCTACAACTTTGCCCAATACCCAGTCAATAAAAGTGCTGAACAGTGATTAACAGGAAAGAGCTGGATGCACCTTCCCCACACTTCACAGCACTCTCAGTCCCAGAGTACAGAGTACATCAGAGTACATCAAGCCAATACTCCTTGCAGGAACCCCACGAAGTCACAGAAGATCCCAGAGTGACTTACGATGCACTGAGTCAAACGACTTCTTGAGATCAACATAGGCTGCAAGCATCCCTTGTCGAAACACTCGTCGGCGTTCCACCAGGACACGAAGCGCAAGGATACAGTCCGTTGTTGACTTACCAGGCGTGAACCCAGACTGCTGAGGTCTGTGATGCTTCAGCAGATGGCTGCGGATCCGTGTCAGGAATAGATGGGCAAGCACCTTGCCTGGTCACGCTGAGCAATGTAATATCGTGGTAATTGTTGCAGTCCTGACGGTCCCCTTTCCCTTACTAGATAGGGACGACCAGCCCTCTTTTCCAGTCAGAAGAAATGGTACCTGATTGCCACACGGCCGTCAGGACAGCATGTAAACCGCGGATCATGGCCTCACCCCCAGCTTGGAGGAGTTCCGCACTGATATTACAAACACCAGCTGCTTTTCTACCCTTCAACTTTTCTACAGCTTCTCAGACTTCGTCAAGAGAGAGTGCGGTTTCGTCAATGGGAGGATCGGCATCCACTGCTCGTAATCCAGTTGTGTGGAGCTGGCCAATTGGATCCTTGCCAATAAGCTCCCGCATTTTCGAGGATTGTATCTCGTCCTACAGGTGTGCTACGGAGTCTTAAATATTCTGTAGCCCAGGTTTGTCGTGAGTCACCCGGAAGGCAGGGAACTGGGAAGTTACTGTAGCGGAGGTACAGCCGACACTGAGATGTGTGAGCTGGGAGCAGGTGTGGTGACGGGGCGAGGAGCCGAGGCAGAGTTGTTTCCCGATCGAACATCTCGGGAGCGACCTTTCTTGCCTGTGACGACGGTGAAGCCATCATTGTCTTCGGAGACAGAAGGAGAGGCTGCATGGACTTCAGAGGAAGGAGCAGTAACAGCAGAGGTAGTGGGGAGAACATAACTAGTAGCAGGGGCAGACGTGGAGCTATAGGTAGTCGTAGGAGGTCGTTCAGCCGTGCGAACAGACTCAATCTTCTGAGCTGGACGGTGGGAGGAGGAGTAGGCATCAGGGTTGCCAGGGTTTGCCGAGGAGAAGCAGCTACTCGAGGATGAAGGGTGACGGGCGCGTCTCTAGCGCGAGGGGCCAGAGGGTGGAGCAGGCCGCGGAAGCGGTTTGGAAGCACATGAGCCACCACAAGGCCAAGGAATGCGAGAAGTGCTCATAATACGGGAACACTTGTTTCAGGTATGCTTCCGTGCTTTACTACTGATGAGCTAGTATGTATGAGTATATACATACAGTACTACTGTATGAGTAGTTTGATACTAAGGAGGAGAGCGAGAGGTAGAATGATTCTTGGTCAAGGATGGGATGAGAGTTACATCAACCCAGCTCTAAAGGAGAATATCGACACTGCATTCATGACCACGATGGAGCAACACTGCAACTTCATCATCAGATCAAACATGAAAAAGCTAGTCAACTTCAACGGTGGTCAAATCAAACAAGTACACGCAGAAATACAAAGATCTACCCAAGTCCTACTCAACAACGGCTTCAGTAACAGCGATATAGTCTAACAAACTAGGTAAATTATCGACCATTGGAACCTCCCACTAAACAAAATAGAGAAGGAGGAAGAAAGCAAGTTGCATACTACCGAACATGTTTTTCTACAGCACATGAAAAAGAAGAGGGAATAATGAAGATCATACGAAGAAACGTCAAACCAGCAAATCCCGAGAAGAGAGAGAACTTTTTTATTTATTATAATATCAACAAAACTAGTAACCTACTCCAGAAAAATAGCCCAAGCACCAAAAAAAAGAGTCAAATCAACTGTCGTATGCCATTTACAGGTTCAGCTACTTGCAAACGAGGGCAATGTGAAGCCCTCCCTTCTATCTATATCGACATGCCGACGTTGAAGTTGAGCAAACGCCTGAGCTTTATCCCGCATCAGGACCTCCAAGAAACCACATACATCAAAAACATCAGTAAGTTCTTACCAGAAAAATATTAGAAGCAAATACACAAAAAGTCATTACAACATACCCTGATAAATGCCGTCTCTACATCTTGGAAGCTCTTTACATCAAGGACTTAGAGCCGTGCCTTAACATTTCAGCATCAGACCTGCAAGCTATTTCAAGCATGAAAAGGAACACTATGCTGTTGAACACCAATCAGCAACGAGAATGCAGGAGGCAAACGGAGTCAGGCATTCACCTACTCCTTAAAAGGCTCAGCCCGTCTCACACATACTCAAAAACATACTACAGACATATTCAAAGAGCACAGCAGTGAAACGCTCACCACCAGCCGCAGCGGAAGGTTCTCGAGCTCTCACTCTCACCTTAATTCTCGTGCACCAGCTCGCCCTTCTGGTCGCTGAGCTGCTCTTTACACTATAAATTGCTGTTGATTCTTTACTCGGCCTTGCCGGCACATAATGGTTATGCACACATTAAAGAGAAAGACTCTTGCTCTCCCCTGCTATAAGGACCGGGCCACGCCACTCGGTGCCTCTACAGCGTTTGAAGGGTTTCCCTGCGAATTGGAAGCCTCCTCTTGTCGCTGACACGTCACTTGTGTCTTGCATGATTTTTCTCTTTTCGTGATTTTTCTTTTCCTGTCGCAGAATTCCCCCTGAGCTGGTACGTACGACGCTGAACCATGACGGTATATCCATGATCCCTTTAGAGGGGTGGTTATAGGAAGGCCTGGTGGGGTGGCACTCTTTACTATAAATTTACTATTATTGGAGACACTAAAGATAGTGTTGATAGATGAGGGATTGCAAGCCCTCTAGTAAGAAATGCACAATTTGCGGAGATCACAGTACTCTAACAAATAAATGCCCTATGAGAAAAAAAGTTAAAAAAGAAGAAGTTGAAAGAGATTAGGGAAGGGAAAATACAAACGTAAGCTTGGTCGATTAGTCAAGCAACAAGATAAGATAAGATTTTCATCCTATCTAGACACTTTGCAAGTACCAACTACAAGGTTATTGACTATACAAAGCGCCGCCACGTCAGCACGAACTAGGCGGACTCGAACCGCTGACCGAATGCACAGGGACGCTGCACATTGCGAACTCACGTCTCTATCAACCTTGCCACCCTGACGGGCAGTCAGGCAACAAACAACCAACAAAGCCAAGGAGTCAAAACCCCAACCGAAACAACAACTACAATATGCAGCAAGACATTGCAAGTAAAATACTTACGTGCATGTTTCATGCACATTTCCAAAACAGCAAACGCAGGTTCTTACAACACGGAAATCAATAAACTTTAAAATTGAATAAGCTTCCGAGCATAATTTTTCCAGAAATCCCACCCTTATTAAAAATATTAAACATGGTTAATATTCCCTCACAATAAACATATAATGAGACATACGTAATCGATAATATAAACCAGAAACAAACACTCATACCCATTTGTTAACGATAAAGTAAGTAAAAATGCAAAAGCCAATGAAGGATAATCAAAAGTAACCGGAGATAAAGAATCCAGCGAGGAGATGCCTCATCTGGAAAACAAATGCACGACAGAGCGATAGGATTAAAAGTTATCACAATAAAAAGTGAAGGTTGGCCGCCGCAGGCACACCTTAGTCCTAGACAATTAATGCAAAAATAAATTGATGGAAAGTATATGTGGAAGTACACAAACAGTACAATGCAATTAGGAAAAGATCACAAAACTGTTAGAACAGACTCAGCAGAAAAAAAAGGGAGAAAAATAATTTATACCTGGCATTAGAAAAATGACATTATTTTCTTGAAGCACCTTCTTTCTATAAATAGGGATGCTATAAACACCTATAATTAATTATATGATGACGTCAAATCTGGCTAGGCAGTAGTGAACTAGTGGTTGTACGCAGCATCATGAGATGATAGGGCACACTTCCAACAGCTCCTCGATTTCGATAAGTTTAAGAACTTCGTCATTTTCGTGACATCTGAATATATTGTGGTTCGTAATAATATGGCTTGCAAACAACAGTTTGATAAATGGCAGGAAGGTTATTGCACTGTCCTTATTAGTGTGAATTACATTTTGTTTCTTATCACTTAAAATGCATAAAGTCCGATTGGTTAACTATACAGCCAACGCTAAGACACGAGACGTAAAGTGTTTGATTCAGTACTGGACAAGGACAAAGGAATGGATTTCATCACCAAGCACGTCCATCACATCATCTCTGTAATTAAGAATATTATGACAAGTGAAATGTGAATCAATCCTTTCATATGGCTAAAATAACCAAAGAAACTGCCTTACAAAGTTGTTTTAGGTTTATGAAATTCAAAGGGATAAAATATGCGATGAATTGCGACAAATATAGTCCAATAAGAAGTATAGAATTGCCAGAGGAAGGAATCGAACCTGCGTGAGGGTATTTTTGTCCATTTCGCCACCTGAATATGCAAATGAAGAGATAAGGTATTTCTGGTCCTGTAAGGTACCTGTCCTATCCGCCCTAACTCAGTGGGGGCGACGTGACGTCAACCTTTCCGGCCAAGGCGTACAAGAAAAAAAAACGAAAAAAAACGAGCAGCATTCGAATCTGTATCTACCTCGCCATCTGAAGCTGCAAGATAATGTACATAGTATATCTAGGTGCCCCTAACCGATCTCACTCAGTGGGAGCGGTGTTACTTTAATCGAAAGGTTTGCGACTAATACATTTTGAATAAGATAAGTATTTCATTACTACAGGCAGGAATTGAAAACGTGCAGGCGTCTGTGCCGGTAGTGTGAATTAAGTACGTGCGAAATTAAATCATGCAGGGTTTTAATTAGGTACGTATTCGAAATTATTACCATGTAGATGTCAATAAGATAAAAAATGCCGAAAAATTATTCTCTGGAATTAAGTTCGAAATGTGTTAGTTGGAACTAGTTAAGTTAGTTGAGAGCCTAACCCTGACAAAACCTAATTTAATCTAACCTAACCTAAGCTAACCTAACTAAGTACTTATTACTATGTACGTAGCTATACCAAGCTAATTAAAAAATATACATTACACACGATTCCATTTCCAAGTCCTTGCTCAAAATTGTAAAAAGGTTCGTAGGAAACAGGTTCGCTGATTTGTCGAGCATATTTCCACGTACCTATTTCCGAAATACTAGCACGAACTTGTTGACACATACCACCTTCTCCTTCCCTCTGTGCCCACCTCGCCACCTGAGGATGCAATAGTAGGGATAATGTATTTTTACCTGCCCCTCTCCGACCTCATTCGGATAGGTGGCGTATTATTAATCTATCCGGCCATGTTTTACGACAAAATAAAGTCAAGTAAGATGAGCATCTCATTACCAAAGGCAGAAATCGAACCCGCGCGCGGGCGTCTTTCTCCAACCTAAAACTTGAAGGTGCAAAAGTAGAGACAAGGTATTATTTACATGCCCCTACCTAACTTCTCTCGGTGGGGGCAGCATGATTTTAACCAATATTACCAAGGCCTATTACAAATATAGCCAAATAACACAAGAATGGCATTGCCATACGCAGAGCTGGGCACTAAATACATTGAATGCATTTAAATACTAAATACTAAATACATGGGAGAAATGTATCTAAATACTCAATACATTTTCCGAATGTATTTAAATACTAACTACTAAATACACCTATTATATTTAAATACAATTGTAAATACATTTTAAATACACGCACATTTTAATAAACACATTTTTATAAAGTTTGTACACACTTTCAACAATATGAAATTCTTGGAGCTCTAGATACACTATATAAATGCCTGGAGGAAGCACCGAATACAAGTGACTGATGATAACAGAATCCCAGACACGATAGCGGTGTTGATTAGACAGCTGGACAGGACTGAACTTGTTATTAGAGCTGTACCCGCCTGTCCCACGGCTCTCACCAGCCCGTCGCCACCCAACACCCATGCACCACCTTTGCTCCACCTCCCTCCTCCCCATTCCCCATTATCTTTGCTGCGGTAGATGCTGTAAATATGCATATGATAAAAAATTAGCACCGAGATTTTGTTCTTTGGACATTATGTCAAAGGCAAAATAAAAATGTCAAATAAAATGTGTATTTTCAGCTCATCTGGTTATTTAACTTAATCTACATATCTCTAAAATGTCCGAAAAAACTGTATTTCCATAGGATTTCCTTAGAGTTTGCGTTTCTGTAGAAATTTCCTTCTCAAGCCTAAATTTCCTTAAAATAGGAATATTTCCTTGGAAGTGGAAGCACTGGTTGACTGTAACATCAGATTTGCCAGATAGTTGGGCGGGTTTATGGCCAAATTAATTGATAAAAATGTATTTACAATTATATATTTTGAGTATTTAAATACAATGTATTTAACTACTCATTGAAGTATTTAAATACTGTATTTAAGTACGTAAAAACCAATGTATTTCATAAATACAGTTCTAAATTCACAAATGTATTTAAATACGAATTTAAATATAAATGTACTTAAATACTGCCCGCTCTGGCCATACATAGGAATCGACCCCCCGTGTGGGCTTTTGAGCCCAACTTGCAATCTAAAGGTGCAAAGCCAGAAACCAGGTATTTTTATCATCAGGTAGGAGGGAACGAGGCAGGTGTAGTTCCTCACACATGACTTCACTAAAGCCTTTGCTGCACAGCCGATGAAGAAGAATTGCAGTTGATTAGAAAAAAAAACACAATAAATTGTAATAGGCTGGAGTGCAGGAATCAAAACAATAGAAACATACAAAACTGAAGAAATATTGTTGGTTGATCAAGTCGGCTCCAATTTTGTCCGACCCGACAACATAAAAGACTCTAAATTTATATGGATGAAGGCCTAAAGCCCATCACAATACTCTGTTATTTCTACTTTAGCATGTTTCAAGGTATATTAGAGGCTTGTGGTCATCTTCAGGATAAATTCCTTATCTCGAAGATAAAAGACAAACCCATGGATGCCAAAGACGATGGCTAGGCATTCTCTCTCGATCGTAGAGTATCTTCGATTCCAATCTAGTAGTTTCCGCCTGGCTTAAGAGATGGGATGTATACGATCATCATGGCATTGGAAAAGTACAGCACCCAATCCATAGTTTGAAGCGTCGGTGCGTAAGACGTAGGTCTGGCAGCGATCCGGAAGACGAAGAATGAGTCCTGAGGCTTGCTTCAAACAGCTCCAAACGTGAGTGCAGATTTTCAGTCCGTTGGAGGGGCTCCCGTACCAGTTTCTTCAACAAGTCAGAGAGGGGGCCGGTAAGCTCTGAGGCCTGTTGAATGAAAACCTTGTAAAATGATATCGAACCTAGGACACTCTGGAGTAACTTATTGGTGGTAGGAGGAGTAATAGAGGCGATGGCAGTCACCTTGCCAACTTGCGGTTGTAGGGGATCCTGTGACAAGACAAATCCTAGATAGGATTCTACTCCAAACCGGCACTTTCTAGGTTTGACCGTCAGACCGTTCTGTTTTAGTCTATCTAAAACAGACTTGAGGGCAGAAATGTGAGTGGGCATATCAGAAAAATACACAAAAATATTGTCAAAATAATACGAAATACTAGCCAAACCAACAAGCATAATTTTCATTACAAGAACAGAAGTGGCACAGGCCGTAACGAGGCCAATAGGCATCCGATTAAATTCCATTAGGCTCTTGTGAGTGGAAAAAGCAGTTAAGTGTCGAGCCTTGGCCGACTTTCGAACCTGATGATAGGCTTTAGACAAATCTAGTTCTGGGAAAATTACCGCACAAGAGAACTTATGAAGTTCAGTCTCAATACTACAGGATGGTTCAGCATGAAAAACCATAACTGCATATAAAAGCTTATAATCAATTGCCATCCGATACTTACCGTCGGATTTCCTGACCATAACTACCGCAGAACAAATTGGAGAGGTTGAAGGTTGGATGATACCTTGACTCAATAACTGCTCGACCTCTTCCTGGTATTAGTGCAAAAGATGGATGGGCATAGGGTATGTTTTAGCTGTAATACTCTGTTGTGGTGAGGGTGATGACGTGCTCAATGGTTTTGGTGCAACCAGGTTGGTCGGAAAAAGTAGATTGGTACGTAAGAAACAGGTCCTCAATCTGAGCAGTCTGATTACAAGAGAGAGCAGAATTAATGACATGTTACCCAGAACTAGTTGGACCATCATATGTTAAAGTAAGCTGAAGCGAATGATCAATACCCTCACTTAAGCAGGATAATTTACGGTCCTGACGGCTTATAGTCCAGATGGAGTTCCTTCTTATTATTCTCAAAAACTATACTTTTGTTTTTGCATCCTTCCTAGTCAAACTTTTCCGTCTTTGTCTATCTACTTCCACCTTTTCTTTTTGCTGGAAGTTTTCTCACATCAAACTTGTTCCTAAGAAGGGTGACCGTTCCAATCCTTAAAAATACCGTCCTATAGCTATGACTTCCTGCCTTTCTAAAGCTTTTAAATCTATACGTAATAAGAAGATTCTTAAACATCTATCTGATCACAATCTTCTATCGGATCGTCAGTACGGTTTGCGTAAAGGGCGATCTAATGGCGATCTTCTAGCTTTTCTAAATGAATCTTGGTCATCCTCGTTTAGGAGTTTCGGTGAGACTTTTGTTGTTGCCTTTGACATATCAAAAGCTTTTGATAGAGTCTGGCACAAATCTTTGATTCCAAACTACCCTCATTCGGTTTCTATTCTTCTCTCTGTAACTTCATCTTAAGTTTCATTTCAAACCATTATATTGCAGCTTCTGTAGACGGACATTGTTCTTCTCCTAAATCTATCAATAGTGGTGTTCCCCAGGGATCTGTCCTATCACCTTCTCTCTTTCTATTATTTATTAATGATCTTCTAAGTCTAACTCAATTCCCTATCCACTCCTACGCTAATGATTCTACCCTGCATTTTTCAACGTCGTTGAAAGGATATATATAGCGTCCAAAAGTGATTCACGGATAAATGTCACCGAGCGCCTTACCTCCAAATTTTTCTATAAAATTTGTATTTTTCATTGGGGTAAAGCAAACCTAGACAAAACCTACCAGATAACTATCCCCTCTTCTTCAATGACACTCAACTATCTCCTTCTTCTACAATGAACCTTCTTGAACTATCCTTTACTGAAAATCTGAACTGGAAATCTCACATCTCATCTCTTGCTAAAACAGCTTCTAAGAAGTTAGGTGACCTGTGGCATCTGCGTTCATTATATTCTCCCTCCCAGTTGCTTGCTCTTTACAGGGGCCTTATCCCCATGGGTTCATGGGCCAGGGGCCCATGTATGGAGTACGTCTCACATGTTTTGGGAGGATCCACTCATACAACTCTCCTAAACAGGGTTGAGTCAATTTTTTTTAGTCACATCAACTCCCCTCCTTTGACTGATTGTCTTCAATCTTTAAATCACCGCCGCAGTGTTGCCTCTCTTGCTCTCTTCTACCGTTATTTCTCTCGCGGCCTTACTGCACAAAACTTTCTACTCATTTTCATCCCTATTCTGTCCATCTTCCTAATGGAGGAGTAAATCAGTATAATTACTCTTTTATCCCTTTCACTGGTAAACTCTGGAACACTCTTCCTGTTTCTATTTTTCCACCTTCCTACGACTTAAATCTTTTCAAGAGAGGAGTGATAAGACACCTCTTGAACTAAATTTGCCCACCCCCATTTCTTTATTCTCTTACTGTCTTCTTTATAGGGACTGGCAACTAAGCGGGCTTTTTGTTACCTTTTTTTTGTGTGCCCTTGGCCAGTTTTCTGTGATGTTTAAAAAAGCAACAAAAAAATGCAACACTTTATCCCCTGGCTGGAACTGATGGTCTTAGGATCTGAAATTAAAGTATGATTTATACCGAGCGATACTCACTTCCGCGTTTTTTGGCAACAAGCTGGTGCATTCGTTCAGTTTCTTCCGTAATTCGAGAATGTAACGGAAGGACGATCTTTCATCTTCCGGGATCCTTTGGTTTTCTTATAGGTTACGGAGCACCGAGAGAGTAGTTCAAAGGAAGATAATTGAGTTGAATTACCTCAAAGGGTTGAGTGTCACTGAAGAAGAGGTGATAGTTGTTCAGAAAGTTATGTCAAGTAGTTTAGGGGAGGCGATAGCAGAGTGGTTAGCGTCTCCGATTGCCGTTCTTGGTAACCCAAGTTCGATCCCTGATGAGAAGCAAAATCCACTTGAAATCTTTCTGCACCGTCGAGTGGCCTAAAAACACCCACAGGCTGCCCATTGACTCTACCTTCGATTGTTAGTGCATCGGAGGACACAGGCGGGCGGCATGAGTCTCTATCACAGGCGTCTCTATACAAATCTTGCCTGTGCTACCACGGGCAAGAGTCAACTATCATAGCCCTCGAGTGAATATCCAGGGTCTACCATCTGAGTCCTAAAGGTCACTGCCTAGGCGCTATAGGCACATATGTATATAATACAAAAAAGATAGGTGGCGGTAAGTAGTTGACGAAATTGGGGTTTTTGAGGCTTTGAACAAAACAATGTTTGCTTTAACCAAATCACAATTTATAGAAAGATAAGAAGTCAGGTGTTCTGTGTCATCTCTCCGTGATTTACCTAGATCCTGCTGAGTTGAACGTCTAATAAATGACAGACATAAATAAATCAGGATAGAATCATCAGCGTAGGAGTGGAGAGGGATATGGGTTAGACTTAGAAATCATCAATGAATAATATAAAGAGAGTGGGTGATAGGTGAAAACCTTGAGCAAGACCACTATTTATATACTTATAGAAGAACAATTACCGTCTACAGTAGCTTGAACAGCTACTGTACGTTTGAAATAAAACTCGTTTGAAATGAAACTTGAGTTGAAGGTGTATATAGAAGGATATAAATCGATAGAGGGTTGTTTGAAAATTAAAGATTTGTGCCAGACTATATCAAAAGATTTTAATATCTTACGGGCAACAACAAAAGTTTTACCGAAGTCCCTAAAGGGGGATAACCAGGATTTAGTTAGGAAAACTAAAAGATTGCCAGTAGATCACCCTTTACTGTAACCGTACTGATGTTCAGATAGAAGATAGTGAGCATATATAAGGCTAAGAAGCTTCTTATCCAGTATAGATTCAAAAGCTTTAGAAAGCCGGGTAGTCAAAGCTATAGGACGGTAGTTTGAGGGATTATAACGGTCACCCTTCTTAGGAACAGGTTGAATGTTAGCAAACATCCAGCAAGAAGGAAAGATGGAAGTTAATGGAAGGGGGAAGCGGTGGCCGAGTGGTTAGTGTCTTTGAGTGGTGAGCTCGATGTCCCGAATTTGAACCCTACCGGGGGCAAGTCTTTCGATAATTTTAACGCGATGGGTAAGAGCCTGGTAGTTGTGAGCAGAAGGTCCTGAGTTCAAATCAATCCAAAAATAACTGTTTTTTTCATCGTCGGCTGGCCGAGGATACCTACATGCTGTATCAACCTGACTTTCGACTGCGACCACAAGTGCGGGCACCAAGGAGGCTGCATGAACCTCAGGTAAAAAAAATCACAGAAAACCATTACTGGTGTCACTATAAAAATCCAGTCTGCGCCACCACGGGCGAGGGCCAACCATCACGGCCCTCCAGAATGTGCAGGGCAACCACTTAAGGGGAGCGTCACACGAATATTTCCGAAAAAAATCGAAATATATGAAACAATTATCATGCGTAGTTGAACACTTGAGCAAGCTTGTGACAAAGTATTATATAGAGTGGAGCAAAATTGAAAGAGTTATGGCTATTATTCACCCCCTCCCTCGGTAGTCACTCATGTGAAGCCATATGCATAGGAAGATGCATACATCTTGATTTTTTTCCACGAAAAATATCCGTAAAGAAAATTCGTATGATATTTACTCGCATAGGCAAACTGGCACCTCTCAGTCCCTCTAAAGCCCGGTTCCCACCATCCCGCTTGTACGGCCGCCATACAACAACAATGACGTCACCATCATCACCGCTTGAGTGGTATTTGTGGTTACTGGGCACAGTTGGCAACTCCGCTCGAGCGGACACCGCCGAGCGGGAGAGATGACTTGAATTTAACTTTGTACGGCGGCCGTACAGCGGTACGGCGGTGCGGTAGACTTTGTTGTGACGTCATTGTGACGTTATTGTTGTTGTACGGCGGCCGTACAAGCGGGATGGTGGGAACCGGGCTTTAGTGAGACAAGATCATCTCATGGCCTCGGTAGTGTGGGAGTAGAGGGAGAGGTCAGGCGTCGTTGCTCGTCTCTCAGCCTTCCACCATTCCTGCTACCTCCAGACCATTTATTCAGCGCAGGATTGATCAACCTCACGCTCTTTACCTCTTCCACCACCATGCCGAAGATATCAAGGCATAAAGTGTCTTAGAGAGACAGAATGCTGACTGAAGTTCGGCAAACTGTTCATGCGCGTCTGACAACTAGCACCCTTGTGTGACTAGTACTTTTTGCAAAAGGGGGGACCGGATACCAGCTAGGTCATATAACACTTTAAGAGTGATAGAGAGCGTGGCTGCGAGAGTAAACAAACAAACCAGCATCTGCTCAGACTCACCGAGCCTCGAGGTTTAAAGGGCGCGCGGCTTTTTAAACCGCGCGCCTTTAAACCTTGATATGGAGAAACTAGTTTTTTTCCAGTTTTTCTTTAATAATTTCGCCACTATTGTACCGAAATTTAAAAAACAATATGATATTGGAAAGAGACATGAACATGTGATTCTTTGATTTTTTTTCATCTATGGGTAAATAATTGCAAAAAATAGCACATACTTTCACGATAACCAAAAAAAGAAAAAAATCTTAACACTAAAGAAGAATTAAATACAACATTCTTAAAAGATAAATCGTTTGGATTTTTCGTAATACATATTTGGTATTTTTTTCATCAGTGCTAGTCATAGGATAAAAACGTTATTAGGTGTTAAATGTCTTTACAAAAATAGATTTTTTTGCAGCTATGTATCGAACTAGGGATCTGAAAATGAGCGAGGATTATTTCGGCATAAGCATACTTTTGACAAAAAAATGAAAAAATCATGACAATACACTGATAAAAAAATTAAGAAATGTTGTGACGTTCCATAAGGAGAAAAAAAAGAATAGTCTACAATCGCTGTAGGCTCCAACGCAAAATACAGAAAAGATAGACAAGACGGAAAAGTTTGACCAGGCAGGGTTCACGTAGAGAAGAACAGTTTTTTAAAGAACAATAGGAACGACTCCGTAAGGACTGTAAGCCCTCTGATGATCTAGGCCGGAAAGGTTAATGAAAACATTACGAAGGATCCAATAAAAATATTATGTGCCAATAAGAAGCATACTATTGTCAGAGGGTGGAGGAGCAAACCCTTCATCAACCAGAGTGGACTTTTTAGAAAAAAAATATCAGGTTCAGAAACAGATGAAACAGCTGTGGAGCCATCTTATGTGGATGAAGCATAAGAGGGAAAAATGAAGAAGAAAGATTACTAGAGAGGTTTTTAGCTAGATGGCAGAAGTCACGAGAGGGGTTTGATCCAGAATGGATTTTACATTTTCTATTGATGATGGAGTTTTGGTAGGTTGAAGAAAATATATATCATGACGTAATCATGATATAGCTTAGCATGATTGGCACGATACAGCTAGGGAAAGAAATCTGATAATAATGTATCAATATTTTCAATGATCTTCGCTCAGCCCCATATATTGTCCGCTTAAAAGAAACTATTAATAAATGGATGAAGAACTATTAGAACTGAAGAGAAATGAGAGCAGTGGCTAGAGATAAGAAACCGTAACGGAGGGAAATGACAAACGGGAACAGTTTCAGCAAAAATAATGTTCGTTATATACAGAATGACCTACCAAATGTACTAACACGTTGCCAGAATGTGTCGCTAGGGATGGAATTTTTTTTATAAATATATCGGTATTATCTTTCCTTCGCTCAATCCTCTATATTGTCCCCTTATAATAAATCAGTGTAATGAATGAAAGAATTGCATAAATAATATAATTAAACAAAGATTTTCAGTGGTTGCTAGAGAGTTTAGGCAATCACTTGGGGAGAAGAAGGAAACATATATATGGGTAATCACGACAGATTTAGATAACATATCAAATGATTAAATAATAAATAATAATAAAGAAATATAGAAAACATAGAATTAAATAATAAAGTATAATAAAGAAAAAAAAAAAAACTAAAGGATCAGATTGAGTGTCAGGTCATGTTTTATATGAAATTAGGCAAATTCTGGATAAACCATTACTTTATACATAATCAATTGCTCGTTGTGATCAGGAAATGTCCTGAAAAATTGGAAAAGAACTGATATAATGCATGAACACATATATGGAAATAAAGAACAACGAAATTAATTATAGTTTTGTGTTATTTGACCAACATAATATGTAAAGGCTGTTGATATTTTTGTTTTAGGCTGTACAAGTGCTTGTGGGCCCTTCGGACCCATGTATTGATGGTTGTAGTAGTAGTATGGGGGAGGCGGTAGCGGAGTGGTTAGCGTCTCCGACTGGCGTTCTCGGTGACCCGAGTTAGATCCCCGAAGAAAACCAAGACCTTTCTGCACCGTCGAGTGGCCTAAGAACACCCACACCCACATGCCCTGCCCATCAACTCTACCTTCGATTGCGAGTGCATCGGAGGACACAGGGGGGCGGCATGAGCCTTTAATCACAGGCGTCACTATAAGAATCCTGCCTGCGTCACCACGGGCGAGGACCAACCATCACAGCCCTCAAGTGCACCTCCAGACTCGTAGACTGTACCTAAATTTGGTCAAGTTGTCCAATCTTTATGTAGGCTGGCAAACAAGTGCCAATGCATGCCTTGAGCAAGTATATCAAGTTTCAAGAGGATTGGAGATTTCTAGACAGTAGGTTCACCCCCTATTTATGATTTTGCGCAATTGCGAGCAGGAGGTATTACATTTGTAGCAGTCATAACTTTAGATCCATATGACGTAGGATGCTGGGAGACCACTCAAAATGCTCACAGTTGAAAGCAGAATAACTTTGTTTACAATAATAAGCTTGAAATTTAATGTTTATTTCAAAAATCCCCCCCAAAATACTTTTTCTCATTTATTGACAAAAATGGAAGAAAAAAACTTGAATAGTGGGAAACAAAGTATAGTTAATAAAAATATGGTTGAATTCAATAACAGGTGTACAGTGTACACCCTACAGTCTACAGTCATTATACACTACGCAACATCATACTGAACAGTTTTTATAATAGTTTTAGTGCAGCGCTCGTTGCTGGTGGCTGCCTCCTTCTGCTGTCTCCTCATCTCTCGGACGACTTGGTAGAGCCATTGCTTCTGGTATTCATCATGGGTGACCTGTCCAGTGTTGAACTCCGTGATCAGCCCCAGTGCTCGCTCAGCACTGTCATTTACTACCTTGGTGGAACAAACAAGGCCCTTCAACAGACTGTAGGAGAGATCGGAGGACCATTCGGAAACCGGCTTGTTGAGAAAACTGGGCTAGACCCCAAAAAGGTGTAAGAAGGTGTACTTGTCAGGTCCAATGAAGTCCTTCAGTGTAATGGCTAGACATTTCATAGGCATTCAAGTCCCCATAGTTGCGCTTGGCGCCAGGCTGTTGTTCTCACTGGCAGTTAGCAGTTAATGTTTTTCTGTTAACGGGAAAAGATTTCCAGTCATTGGGGAGGGGTTTTAGGCTCATAATTGCCTCCCCTCGAGTAGCCGGGTACGTTACTAGGAAACGCCCGAAGTAAATTGCATGTGGTGGCTGCTAGGAAAGCATGCAAATTGATAGAAAGAGATACAGAAATTTCTGATGGATGGTACGTAGTGGCAACCAGCCGCCAGCCGCCATCGGCTGTCGAGGCAGGGCGACCTGGGTCGTCCCCACTCTGTTACAGGTCACAGCCGCGACTACATCTCCCCCAGCCGAGGACGTCTTCTGGACCTCTCGCCACCTCCTTCCAGTCCCTCGCTTGTCTGGAGCTTGTCCTTGCTGTCGTACGCAGAGGGTGAGTCATACGGCGAGGAGAAGGAGGGCTTGGTAGAGGCAGACGCGAGCTGGGAGCAAGGAGCGAGTCGCTAGACAGGAGGTCGACCACGTGTGTACATCGCGACGAGGACAAGGCCACAGGTTCCTCGGTAAATGCGTGAGATAACCCATAACCCCTTATATCTATTCCAAGCAGTACCAGACAGTAGGTTATTATCATAGGCGTAGTTAGGGAAGATATTTAGGGCGTGAGTGAGTGGATGAATCTTGTGAACGTGGGTGCTATTTTTGCTATGTGTAGATCTTGTAAATAAACTAGATAAGGTGTTTACCATGTGTTTATTGTTTACCCTGTATGTAGTCATGGACGGATAGCTTCATAGTGAGTTTCAAATAAACAACCCGAAGGTGATTTAATTATTGAGAGGTAAGTGAAGTCTAGGTACTTAAAACCCCCATTAAAAAATTAAACCTTTACATTCAGTTTCTTGTCCCTCCACTGTCTCGCTGCAGGCTGCTCTTGATGCCCGGGCTTCTCTTTTCCCTCATAGACCCGCAACTTCACCACCATCTCTCTCTTCTCGACCTCAGTGACTCGATGAGAGAAGAGAGAAAGTGGCACCAGCCGCTCGCTGAGATACCACAAGTTACCATTCACAAGCTTCTTTTTGCTGGCCACCACAAGCTCCTTCATTTCTGCTCGAGTCTTCTTCTGGAGGTCTTTGAGGAATCTTCCCTTGATTTGTGGTAACTTGTAGTGTGTGGTGTTGATGGAGGCCCAGACCCGACAGAGGGTTTTGAAACAGGTCTCATGCGGCGACTGAGTTGCTCCATACACCACGCCACATGCAGCTCCTCTCCAGAGTTCCGAGACATGATGACGGCATGCTAGCTGCATGCATGCTGTTTTTCAGGTATTGGCTTTGCTGTACCAGTGCAGTTGATGCCCCTACCGAGGACTTGGCAATCCTGAAGCTCATGGAGAAGGATGAGGACAGCTCCATCCCAACAGAAATGAAGGAGCTTGTGGTGGCCAGCAAAAAGAAGCTTGTAAATGGTAACTTGTGGTATCTCAGCGAGCGGCTGGTGCCACTTTCTCTCTTCTTTCATCGAGTCACTGAGGTCGAGAAGAGACAGATGGTGGTGAAGTTGCGGGTCTATGAGGGAAAAGAGAAGCCCGGGCAACAAGAGCAGCCTGCAGCGAGACAGTGGAGTGACAAGAAACTGAAGGACTTCATTGGACATGACAGTTACACCTTCTTACACCTTTTTTTTGTCGAGCCCAGTTTTCTCAACAAGGCGGTTTCCGAATGGTCCTCCGATCTCTCCTACAGTCTGTTGAAGGGCCTTGTTTGATCCACCAAGGTAGTAAATGACAGTGCTGAGCGAGCACTGGGGCTGATCACGGAGTTCAACACTGGACAGGTCACCCATGATGAAGACCGGAAGCAATGGCTCTACCAAGTCGTCCGAGAGATGAGGAGACAGCAGAAGGAGGCAGCCACCAGCAACGAGCGCTGCACTAAAACTATTATAAAGACTGTTCAGTAGGGTGTGGTGGAAAAAATCCACAAGAAAATCGGAAATGGCGACGCTTTTTTATTATGATTTTGACACTCCTGAATCCAACCAAGGTGTTTGTTTAAAAAAATAAATTCGTTTAGGCTTAGCAATTTGAAAATTTGAGTTTTTTCCTCATCTCCGCCATTGAAAGCAAGCCTATGTAGGCGACCTGAGGGCGATATAAATGATATCTATGGGCGAAATCTAGCGTGAGTGGTGGTTTCAATATTCAACCTAGGCCGAGGTGGACGTATTTTACTAAATAGAAAAACATTCTGGGGCCTGCCTATTGACAGATCACAGCCCGGAAAGCAACAAAAGCATAAAATGTGAACTTACGAGTAGTTATGCCTACATACAGTGAGCTTGACGTTATTGACACCTGTGTCAATAACGCCATAGTGATACCTGGATACCGCCACGGGAACGAAACTGATCCTGCCCCTTTCAATTCCTTTGATATTAATCCGGTCTTGTCCACAGGTTTTTGAGATATACAGTCAAGCGGTGATTACGGAAGCATTATGGCTGGGGGGACGAGTGCCAGGTCCAGCTCTAGCCTGACTGACCTAGTCGGCAAGCCAGAGGATCTGCCACAAGCCGATCAACCCACCAAAAGGTGCGCCTTGCAGCAAATGCTTAAAATTTCGACTGCATGATTCGCGTGATGCCAGAAACATTCCGATCGCGGAGATAGCAGAAGAGACTGTGAAGATAGTGACGGAGATATGGATGAATATCAACCACCGCATGAAGAAGGCCATAGTATCCCAGAAGGCGATACGTATGAGGTTGATTTCGTTGTGGCAATAGGCGGAGGAGATCTCAAGCGGTAGAAAGAAGAAGAAAATCTCTAGGTCTGTCAGCGCTGTGAAGAGAAAGAAAAAGGTAGCCAAATCACAAGAGAGCGAGAAGTTCATCGCCAACTTCGATAGTCTCCTGGACATCTGCATCTGTCACTGCCCCATGCAAACATGCAGTGATTTGAACTGCGCCTCAGACTGCCTGCAGAAGGTTCACCTCACTTGCAGTTGTCCCAAAGACTGCAAGATCCCACCTTCTGAGCTCGAGTTTATGCTTGATCAGAGAAGGAAGACGGGGGTCCGAGGAAAGCTTCAGATGGGATCCAAGGATTCAGCGGAAACAGCCAAGCAGAAGATGGCGCTGCAAAGAAAGCAGGAGATAAAGAGAAGGCAGGAGAAGAGGAAGGCAACGGAGGTGGCAGAGAAAGAGCTGCAGGCGAAGAGGAGGGAGATCGAGAAAATGGATCGGCTCTCGGAAGAGTGTGAAGAACTGGGTGGGATTTTCATGCCGCCTGGGGGGAGTGGGACCACCCAGAACAGGGAACACTTTCCTCTAACGATGCTGGCGGCTATGAGGCATGGAGTCTCTCAAAGGGGCCTCGCGCTCATACTCTCCTCCTACAACATCGACAGGGGCCTGGCAACCAGGGAAGATCAGCGCCTCCTTGTGGACCATAGCAAGGTGGGGAGAGAGCAGGACCGGGTGATGGAGAAAGTTAACGCTGACGCCGAGATGCGGCTGAGAACCGCCGGCATCGACGGAATACAGTTCGACGGCAAAGAGGAGGTGGCGAAGGCGCGAATCACACTGGGCGATGGAACTGAGGTGATAAGAGACGTTAAAGTAGACCATGTAACCATCACGGACAGCTCAGGGGAGTATATGACACATTTCACGAAGGAGAAGGAGGAGGGGATGAAGCCCGCTCGAGTCCTTGCCACGCAGATCGCCACTTTCCTGCAAGAGTTCGGCATCCACTCCACTCTGATGATGGTGGGCGCTGATTCCACCAACACAAACACGGGGTGCAGGAACGGCGTGATTTCCATGCGGTGGTTGATCTTCATCCATATCTCCGTCACCATCTTTCCAGTCTCTTCTGCTATCTCCACGATCGGAATGTTTCTGGCATCGCGCGAATCATGCAGTCGAAGTTTAAGCATTTGCTGCAAGGCGCACCTTTTGGTGGGTAGATCGGCTTGTGGCAGATCCTCTGGCTTACCAACTAGGTCAGTCAGGCTAGAGCTGGAGCTGGCTCTCGTCACTCCAACCATAATGCTTCCGTAATCACCGCTTGACTGTATATCTCAAAAACCTGTGGACAAGACTGGATTAATATCAAGGAATTGAAACGGCCAGGATCAGTTTCGTTCCCGTGGCGGTATCCAGGTATCACTATGGCGTTATTGACACAGGTGTCAATAACGTCAAGCTCACTGTATGTAGGCATAACTACTCGTAAGTTCACATTTTATGCTTTTGTTTCTTTTCCGGGCTGTGATCTGTCAATAGGCAGGCCCCAGAATTTTTTTCTATTTAGTAAAATACGTCCACCTCGGCCTAGGTTGAACATTGAAACCACCACTCACGCTAGATTTCGCCCATAGATATCATTTCTATCGCCCTCAGGTCGCCTACATAGGCTTGCTTTCAATGGCGGAAATGAGGAAAAAACTCAAATTTTCAAATTGCTAAGCACCCAGCTAAACGAATTTTTTTTTTAAAACAAGCACCATGGTTGGATTCAGGAGTGTCAAAACCATAATAAAAAGCGTCTCCATTTCCGATTTTGTTCCTTTTTTTTCACCACACCCTACCAGTGTTCAGTATGATGTTGTGTAGTGTATAATGACTGTAGGGTGTACACCTGCTATTAAATTCAACCATAGTTTTATTAACTATACTTTTTTTCCTACTATTCAAGTTTTTTCTTCCATTTCTATCAAGAAATGAGAAAAAAAGTAGTTTTTTGGGGATTTTTGAAATAAATATTAAATTTCAAGCTTATTGTTGTTACCTCCGCCAACGAAGTTGGAGGTGTTATGTTTTCACCCTGATCTGTCTGTCTGTCTGTCTGTTAGTGTACAGGATTTCTCGAAAAGTTAGGAATAGATTTGGACCAAACTCGGTATACCAAGTCTATTTAGTATAAGGAAGAACTTATTTAATTTTGGATGAAATCTATTGAAAACTGTTGCCATGGCAACCAATTGATGAAATATTCGGCCGGAGGTATGCGCTCATACTGAGTGCATATATATATATATATATATATATATATATATATATATATATATATATATATATATATATATATATATATATATATATACATATATACGAGGGCGAACCCAAAAGTAACCGGAATAGTTTTCTGTGGGACAAACCCGTAGTAGTTCAGATTTCCGCCGCTATATGCCGCGTGAGGCAACCCTCAGGCATCAGTCTGCTAACTGGCGTCGTCACGGGAAGACGTACAGCCCCGTGGTTCGCCTTTGTTTTGAAGTGCTTTGCGCCTTTTCGTCTATTTTTACGATGGATGAAAGGAAGGAGCAGCGTGCTGCCGTGAAATTCTGTTTTTTGCTGGGAAAAACGGCAGCCGAAACAGTTATCATGCTTTAAACAGCTTACAAGGATGCTGCCATGAGCAAAACACAAGTTTACGAGTGGTTTGCACGCTTTAGGAATGGTCAATTGTCGCTGGAAGACCAACCTCGTTCAGGGCGACCGTCAACCTCCCGAACGGATGAAAACATCACGAAAATTCATGAACTATCTTGGAGGATCGTCGCCGATCAATTGACGAACTTGTTGATTTGACTGGTGTGTCCTGGAGCTCCTGCAAACGAATTTTGAATGAGGAATTGGGGATGAAAAGAGTTGCAGCGAAATTGGTGCCTCGCTTGCTCACGGACGATCAAAAGCAGTCACGAATGAATGCGTGTCGTGACCTGAAGGAACAGTTGGAAGTTGATCCATACCTTTTTTCGAAGGTCATCACTGGTGAGGAAAGCTGGTGCTACGGCTACGACCCGGAAACGAAACAGCAGTCAAGTCAATGGAAGCATCCAACGTCACCACGACCCAAAAAAGCGCGTCAAGTGAAGTTCAATGTCAAGACGATGTTGATTTGTTTCTTCGATGCGAGAGGAATTGTCCACACAGAATTTGTTCCTCCTGGTCAAACTGTTCACCAGACTTTTTACTTGGCAGTTCTGAAGCGTTTGCGATACGCAGTGAGACGAAAACGCCCCGACCTGTGGCGAGCGAAGGGGAGTGTGGTAAGTTGCATCACGCCAATGCGCTAGCGCACACCGCCTTGAGTGTGAGACAGTTTCTCACAAAAAATGGCATGACCCCACTTACCCACCCTCCCTATTCACCCGATCTTGCTCCCTGCGATTTTTTTGTTCCCCCGAATGAAGAAAGTCCTCAAAGGAAAACGTTTTGCAGACGTGGAAGAGGTTAAGAAGAAAACGACGGAGTCGTTAAAAGGCATATCTTTGCTAGAGTTCCAGAATTGTTTTGTACAGTGGAAAACACGTCTGGACCGGTGCATTGCTTCACATGGAGAATACTTTGAAGGTGATAAAAGTGTAAACATGTAAAAATATCTGAACACAATTATATGACAGAATTCAGGTTTTTTTTGGGTCCCCCCTCGTATATATATATATATATATATATATATATATATATATATATATATATATACGTATATTTGATTAAATATTCGGGCGGAGGTATGCGCTCTACTGAGTGCCCCCCCCCCCTTAGTTTAACAAAGTTATTCTGCTTTCAACTGTGAGCATTTTGAGTCGTCTCCCAGCCTCCTACGTCATATGGATCCAAAGTTATGACTGCTACAAATGTAATACTTCCTGCTCGCAATTGCGCAATTGCGCAAAATCATAAAATGGGGGTGAACCTACCGTCTAGAAATCTCCAATCCTCTTGTAACTTGATATACTTGCTCAAGGCATTCATTGGCACTTTTTTGCCAGCCTACATAAAGATTGGACAACTTGACCAAATGTTGGTACAGTCTACTCCAGAGCCTACCATCCGAGTCCTGGATCACCACTGCCTACAGGCGCTATAGGCGCAAATGTAAAAAAAAGAGAATTTTTAAATTTTTTTATACAACAATATGAGTGCAAACTCCAATCGTGTTGTTGCTGTCGTTCGTCACTGGTCAAAGTGCCTTGGGGTAGACAACGTTCCGTGTGATTCCACTGGGCGCCAACACTTCGATGGCATCAGCACAGCAAACAATTGATAGGCTGACGTAGAGTTGGCCGTGCGTGAACACGGGTGTAGGCAAGTAGACTCCCACGTAGCTCTTGGTCTGGCCCTGACACTTGTTGATCGTCATGGCAAATGCATAATGGATGGGAAATTGCAGACGCCGCATGCGGAATCCAGTGCCAGACACTGCCTGCGTGATGATGGGTACGCGAGGCAAGTAGAAGTCGTCGCCTCAGCTCGGTCCGGTGATGACCTGCAGCTGCAGCATGTTAGCATTGATGCCACGCACGACACAGATGGTGCCGTTGACGATACCGGGTGGGCAGATGTTGCGCAACACCATCACCGGTACACCAGTTTTCAAGGTAATGTCGTGCTGCGGAATACCCGGCATCTCAATCTTGTCGGCTACCCAAAACAGACAGACAGACACACGGCTACTGTTATAGTATATTAGAATAGCATATCGACCCCAAGCACACACACACACACACACAGACACACACACACACACACACACACACACACACACACACACACACATGCACACACACAAACACTGCAATGGTGTTATGTTAATATGTTGGTAGTTATCATATGTTGATATTCTGGCAACCGCCGGCGTGCACTTGGCGAGTCTGCTTTGTCAAGGGGCAGCCCAGGTCACCCGCTCCCCTTCTGACCTCAGCCCACTCACTCACAGTCACCCTTAAGGCCTGTCCACACTAGGGGTCATGCGGCTGGCGGTGAGGCATGGGGACGTGTTGAAAAACCATCCTTTTGTCTACACTATAGCCTCACCGCCATCCCTCACGTGGACGCGCCAGTCAGCTCCATAGAAAATGACGAGAAAACGACGAATTTTGTATCGTGGCCTATTCTAAAATATGATCCTCCACCCACCCACCACTCCATGCCACTCCCTTTTATATCCTCTTTCCACTACCGTAGATACCAGTTAAGTCGCCAGGACAACTTTTTTTTCTGTTTACAGACGTGTGGTGGCGTTAATACTTACATTTCTACATCCATGATTTCAGGACAGTTAGAAGGGGCTATCTGAAGAGTCTGTGTCATTTTGTGTCTTCATCTGTGTCATATTAGGGCTATAAATGAACATATGACAAAAATATCTACAAAGTGGCTACCAACAGTTCAGAATGAGGTAGTAGTAGTAGCAGTGGTAGTAGTAGTAGTAGTAGTAGTAGTAGTAGTAGTAGTAGAAGTAGTAGTAGTAGTATAGTAGTAGTAGTGGTGGTAGTAGTAGTAGTAGTAGTAGTAGTAGTAGTAGTGGAAGTAGTAGTAGTAGTGGAAGTAGTAGTAGAAGTAGTAGAAGTAGTAGTAATAGTAGTAGTAGTAGTAGTAGTAGTAGTGGTAGTAGTAGTAGTAGTAGTAGTAGTAGTAGTAGTGGTAGTAGTTGTGGTGGTAGTAGTAGTAGTAGTAGTAGTGGAAGTAGTAGTGGAAGAGACATTTTTTCAAGGAGCGCAGCGCAATAACATCCTCCCTCAGGGGAGCTAGGTCAAGCACTGACGCGTGAATGAGTGAATGAGTGAATGAGGGCAGCTGCGGGCAGTGTGGCAGGAATCGGGAAGGGTTGGAGCGGCCCGCACCAGCCTGGCGGTGTTGAAAACGTCGAAATTTTAACACCGCCAGCCTCACCGCCAGCCCCATGACCCCTAGTGTGGACAGGCCTTTAGAGAGAGGTCGCTCCTCCTCCGCGGCCTTGCCCGCTTAGGCCTTTGTCTTGGCTTCCCTCCACGTGTATATATAAATACACACATCATCATACGCCGACCACGAGTATACTGCTATCCCTGCATCATTCATCAAGAAAGGAGGTAACTTATCATTCACCAGGCGCGTCCCTGTTTGGGGCGTGAAAGAACTTACCACGTGACCTCCAGCCTATAGACCGCTCGCTACCTACACGCTACCTTGGCTACTCTCATACCCTGCAGTCTTCACTACACTTCAAAAACCAACCATTATATTGATGGTGGTAAGGACCTGGTGGTTTGATTCCTTCTTCTGTTGACTCCTGCTTCTCCACGTGGCTTTCCAAGACGTGCATCGCAGCTTCCCGCCGTGGCTTCCTAACGTGCATCGCTGACTATCTACGCCCACGAGGTAACCTTCCTGACGTGCATCGCTGGTATCTTGTCCTGGGCCCCACCTGGCTTCCTGCTGTGCTTCGCTGTCGCCTTCCACGTGCATCGCCGCCCATCTACGGCTGCCTTTGTGTCCTTGTCCATGGTACACTTCTCCTGCCGCCTTCGACGCCCCACGCCCATGTGCATCGCCGCCCATGCTGTCTACGTCGACGTCGCTTCCTGCTGTGGCGCCCCGTCTCTCCGGTTTGGTTCGTCACCCTTCTGCTGCGCCTTCGTCAACTAGCTGTTGTTCCTGCCTCGTCGCCTGACGCCCGTCATTCACGCCTGCAAGACATCTCCATTTTCGTTAGCATGTGATTGTGTGTTTAAGCGTTCATGTGGTCTCTTGGACAGTTGGGAGAGCCTTTTAGTGTTCATGCGTTCTTTTGGCTTCTCTTGGACACTTGTGAGAGCCTTTGCTGTGCGTATTATTATTCTTTTATTTTATTTTCCCCGCCACTCACAAAATGGCGATTCCAGTGTCCCTCACGCCCGCCGCCCGCCCGGATCACCCCCCGTCCCCAAGCATCCCCCCTTCTCCCTGCATCGGCCTCGTCGTCCATCCCTCCTCACCCCCCCCCTCATCCCCTCTCCCCCACCATGCTGCACCCTCGACCCTGTCTACCTGGATCACGTGGCCAGGGGATTATCTCGTCGTCTCCTCAGCCCACCGCCCATGATGTCGGAGCGTCTCCTCACCCTGCCGCCCATGCTGTGGCCGCCCTAGATGATGGCCGTATCGCGCCCATCTGACATATATATTTTATTTGCATGCTGTTTTGTGTCCTTATCTACCTTTTCGTGACTTCTTTCTGGCTTATGTATTTCTTCCTCCGCCCTTACTACTTTTATTTGCATGTTTGGTTGGCATCTACTCTTGATTTTTCAGTTGCATGCATTTCACTCTGCTCACGCTGTGATCTTCTTACCCCTTCTTAACTTTGTGGTTTGGCCTTCTGCACGCACCTTTTTTTTTTGTGTGCTCGCTTGCGGCAGATTTTTTTTTTATGTCACTTTCTTTGTGATTACAGTATCTTTCCCCTTACTCCTGTGGAATTATATCCCTTTTGCTATTTCATTAGCTTCCTTGTTGCTGCATTATTTTCTGTGCTCGCACGTGGTTTCTTGCTATTTCACTCATTGTGATTATTAGTTATCTGCATTCACCTCTATTTCTTATCTTGTGATATGGTATTGCTTGTGCTCCTTTTGTAGTTCTTTTACACGCATCTTCCTTGTGCTCGTAATTGGCTCATTTTTGTTGTCCGTCACTTTTCTTGTGATTAACATTTACTTTCTGCACGTTTATCAGTGTAATACACTTCAGCCCGCTTCCTTACTTGTGTGGCTCATTTTCATTGCACGTCACTTCTCTTTGTGATTTTGCCTGATTTGCTTCTCCCTGTGGTTTTGCTTACTGTACTTCCATTTATATGTATTTAGTGTGCAATTTATTATCCCTTTGGTGTTGCAATTTAATTATTTGTTATTTATGTTTGCTATCTGGCAATTATGTACCCTATTCACTTGTCATTGTTCATGTCCCTTTCTGTGTGGTATAACGTGTGGGCACGTTCCTCTTTTTCATGGGGGGGAGGAATGTAATGGTGGTATGTTAATATGTTGGTAGTTATCATATGTTGATATTCTGGCAACCGCCGGCTTGCGCTTGGCGAGTCTGCTTTGTCACGGGGCAGCCCAGGTCACCCGCTGCCCCTCTGACCTCAGCCCACTCACTCACAGTCACCCTTAGAGAAAGGTCGCTCCTCCTCCGCGGCCTTGCCCGCTTAGGCCTTTGTCTTGGCTTCCCTCCACGTGTATATATAAATACACACATCATCCATTATACGGCGACCCGAGTATATTTCTATCCCTGCATCATTCATCAAGAAAGGAGGTAACTTATCATTCACCAGGTGCGTCCCTGTTTGGGGCGTGAAAGAACTTACCACGTGACCTCCAGCCCAAAGTAACAAATACCAAGTAAACCCACTTCGTATACGAGAAAAAAAATCTGCCCGCGCGGCTGGCAACTCAGGTCAAATAGTGACGTAGGCGGAGCGTCCACAGGCAAAGCCGTCTGTATGTAAAAGCCTGCGCCTGAGATTGATGACGTCACGGACGGAGTCTGTACGAGGCCACCGAGATGACAAGTTTACCTACCTAATTATATGTTTATCAGTATAAAAGATATATTGTTATCTTCGGAAATGTTTGTTCTATAATATTATCAAATAAAAACCCGAAAACACACTAAAGAAATGCCATTATGAGACTCAAGAAATATGCATGAACTTAAACTCTTCGCCATTTAATATATTTCTCGAAAACATTTTACATGGAGAACATCAATAGAAGCGAAATTTAGTTAGCTTTCCATTGCTATATTTTGTTTTCTGATAAATGAATTAACAGCATGCATAAATTAGCGTTAACTCAATACATAACATCATGAAATCGGGTAACTTCGTACCTAATATATGTTTATCAGTATAAAAGATATATTGTTATCTTCGGAAATGTTTGTTCTATAATATTATCATATATAAAACCGTAACACAGACTAAAGAAATGCCATTATGAGACTCAAGAAATATGCATGAACTTTAACTCTTCGCCATTTAATATTTTGCGCAAAAACATTTTACATGGAGTATATCAATAGAAGTGGAATTTAATTAGCTTTCCATTGCTATATTTCGTTTTCTGATAAATTAATTAGAACCATATATAAATTAGCGTTAACTAACTAAAAAGATCATGAAATCGGGTAATTTTTCCAGATTCAATCAATCATTGGGGGCATACGCCGGGGGGCGCGTCGCCTCGCCCACCCTACGACGCCACTCCCGGGGGTCACCACGCGCGAGTTCCCATGCAGGCTCCTTTCCCATACCAAGCAGCTCTCGACAAGAAACATCGACTTGCCCCAGCCACGAGCCTTGTGGGCACCCCCTTGGCCTCCTCCACGCCGGATTGTCTCTTACAGATACAACCCGATGGGAAGGATCGGTTTCAGGGTAGCGTGCCACAAGCCCATATAGCCGAAGTTGGCGCTGACGGACTATGCAGGTAATAGGCCTCGATTCAGTCTCACGGTGCAATCGCTGATTTGACACGTAATCATCCCAGCGATACCCCATGATTCTGCGAAGACACTTATTACCAAAGGCATTGATTCGTCTCTTCAAGTCACTATTTAGTGTCCATGTCTCACAACCATAGAGTAAGACAGGGATCACAAGCGACTTGAAGATCCGGATCTTTGTCCTTCTGCACAGGTACCGACAATGCCAAATACTTCCGCTGAGCGAGTCCATAACACCGTGGGCTATGCCAATCCGCCGTAAGATTTATTGACGTGACCCGCCGTCATTATGGACTGCGCTACCAAGGTATGTAAAACTTTCCAAGATCTCAATGTCC
>JACEEZ010004925.1:0-30000 GCA_016584305.1 Chionoecetes opilio | reverse complement strand
ATTAAACGCACCAAGTTACAGCGTTGTGTCCTTCCACCTGATTGCAACTGCATATAGGGATGGCCTAGAGGGACCCGGTATATTCTGGTGGCAGCCAAGAAGAGCCTACGACTCTCCGAAGTGGGCTTAATAGTGAAAGACTGAAAAGCCAGCGTGCTCAGCAGCGCACGGGAAAAAACCACCCACTTTGTCCTCGCTGCTTGAAAGGTTGTTTATGCCTACAGTGTTGGTGTGGTTTAGAGACAGTGAGCAGTGACCAGCTGTTTGTTGTCTTCTGCCTCGTATAAGCTGTTTTTTTATGGACGGTAAAGGACTTTGTCATGCCGAGCAGTGGGAAGTGAGAAATGGCGGGAAGACAGTGTGTGTAAGCTGTTGAGTGTCTTCGCTGTGATCTCTGCGCGTCTACACGTGGATTTATTCATCTACGCCGTCTCCTATCGTTAAGTGATATCTACAAGTGGATTGCTTCTCTACACGTCTACAAGTGGATTATTTCTCTACACGTATCTACAAGTGGATTATTCATCACCGCCATCTTGGACGCAAGTGGATGTTTCGAGCCCTTGTCTTCATAAGGCCTCTCACTCTGCATCGCCACAAAGAGTATCTCACTGCCAGCTAGGTACCGGCGCTAATGTGAGTATTTTTCCCAGTTTTATAAACAGTAGGAAGTGGTAGAAGTGACTAGTGAAATTTTTTCCTTCCTTTGTGATCCTATGTGATATAGGGGAGACAGGGTCTGTGCGCGCCATAAGGGGTGACGTCAGAGCACTCTTGCTCTGTGATTCGTGCTTCAAGAAACGTCACGGCGTATTGAGACGGTGAGTGGTTAGAAAATACGTCACAGGTTTCCTTGCGTTATACTGGCTCCGGCATCTATGTTCTTCGCGGGCTTTTGAAAGCGTCGCGCTCTGAATGGCGGGGAGGGGCGAGGAAAAGTGGAAAGAGTTGCCACATCTCGCCAAGGTGTTGAATGGTGTGAAATGTTGCCAGACTCGTAAGGGTACGGAAAAGTGTTGCAAATAGTGTTGTCTATATAGTTAGATACATGTAACCATTTGGCNTAAAAATTTCTCCAAACAGTGACCAGCAACCCGCTTTTGCTAGTAAGGCCCTGACTGCTTTACTAGTGGGGAAACAAAACGTTCCCTGCCGGCTTGGTGTCTGCTGTTGTCATGGGAAACCAATATATTGGCTCCACATATTCTGTTTCGACTCGCGGTGAGAGTCCAAGAGGCTCTGTGGGCCCGTATTCTGGTGTCTTTACCTGACACTATCCGTGTAAGTCGCTTAGCGCTTGAGGTAACGCTTTCAGCGGTACGCGATGATCACATAAGCGACGCAGTTGTCACAAATGTTACAGGGTCCCCTATAACTCTTAAAAATGGTGTTTTGTTATGCAGCTTTGAAAGAAGAAATTGTTTGACCTTGATGGATCCTTCACACATTCTTGCAGCAGTCTCTACGAAGACGAATGTTAGTGAGGACCAGGCAGACATAGTCCAGCAGCTAACACCTTACGTACAGGTATTGGATTTTCCTGAGGCTAAGCCTGAGCTTCTCGCTTTGCCCGCGACACACAGGTCTGCTCTTGCCTTACCTGGGGAACCCTTAGGAGTAACAAACAAAATCACGCATCACATTGTGCTCACACCTGATGCACAGCCTTCGTATGTACCTTCTTATCGTATGCTTCATAGGCAAAGAGCTGTGGTACAGGGCATGATAACGGACATGTTGGATGAAGGAATAATACAGGAGTCTTATTCTCCTTGGAACTCACCTTTGTTATTGGTGATGAAAAGTGATGGTACTTACCGGCCTGTGCTAGATTTCAGGAAAGTTAACAATTTAACTGTACCGGATCACTATCCACTCCCTGTTTTGAGAGACCTTTTGCAGTCTATAGGGAAGGATAATACAGTTTTTTACCAGTTTGGACCCTCAAGTCTGGTTTCTGGCAGATTTCCGTTAGAAGAGAAATCTCGGGAAATAACTGCCTTCTGAAAAAATAATGCTCATTATGAAGGGCTGAGATGTCCAAATGGGTTTGAGGAACTAAACCTCTTACATGCCACGTCTAGTAAACAACTTGTTCACGGCATTATAGGTGATGGTTTGTTCGTCTACATGGACGACCTCATACTTGTCTCCAAAGACTTATCCAGTAGGGTACGCCGTATAACAAAAATTCTTTTTCTCAACTTTGGCATGCCAATTTCCTATGTAAAATGGAATTCTAAGACTATTTTATCTATTTCAATTTTTGCATTTGAGCAATTCTTACTATGCAAAATCGCACTTTTATATTGCACCCTTATCGAATAATGCTTAAATGAGTACGCACTGTCCGGTTGGTCCTGTTTTATTGCATCATGCACCAATATGAGTTCCAAATGACTAGCGTGGAAAGCTCTTTCTGATCAGTTGGTTCATCAGGCAACTCCCATCACAGTGTCACAGCCTCTACGTTGGCCTAAAACGTGTCCATCATGTCCTTCTTAGCCCTGAAGCAGGGCATGGTCTCCCGCTGGTGGGCCCGAGCCCGGATGAACCAGTCTCTGGCCTGCTGCCCCACCACTGCTGCCGCAGCCTCTGTCACCTGCTTCCCGACTCTTTCGGTGCTCTGAGTGTGGATAGAGAACTTTGGAACCTCGTACGCTTGACCGGATCTCCTGGATCTGATCCCCGGACAGTGAACAGGTGAATGCTGGCTCGTGCCCCCTGGCCAGGCTGCCAGCTGATCAGGTCTGCAAGCTGGTGGCTGACAAGTTCAGCTTGGGTGTGATGCGAGGTCTTACACCGGTGCCCCCCCATACTCCTCGCCAGCCCTCAGCTTCAAAATCTGGGTCACGGCGAACCTGCGGTCGTCCTCACTCTGACACGCCATCAGCGAGAGGACGACACATTCTGAGTGTGCGAACCATGCTCCTGTCCGCACGTAGAAGGTCACAGCTGTTGGACCTTCTTGGGCTGCGACCTCACCACTCTGAGCTGCGTGAGGATGTGCTTGGGGCCGTCCTCTAGTCTGTGGTGAACCTTGATGTCGTAGTAGAGTTTGAAGTACACCTGCAGGCAGTACTTGACTGGATTTCCAGGGTGTTCAGGTTCTTTGCCAGTCGTCCATGCTTTCTGGTCCACATGTACACGAGCGATGGGCTGTGGTGAGCCATCTGGAGTGGGACACCTTGCCCACACTTGGATCTCCTGCAACTCGGAGGGGAGAACGCCCCGCTTCACAGCCTGACCAGCTGGTAGGAGACCTGCTGGTCAGGGGCCCATGTTGACCAGGATATACTCCGGTATCTCCGTGAGATCTTCACCGCCTGGCACTCCTCACAACTCTGCGTTGTACTGCATCTCATTCACGCTGGACAGCAGACTGCACACTGGACCCGTGAAGCCAGTGTTTAGATTGAGGTAGGCCCGTCGATGCTGGTGATAAGGTGGCGAGGGCAACTCGTTTGTGTGCAACACGCATATACTCCAGAAGAGCTTGCGTCCCAGCATCTTCTCCAAATGGGCGTGAGTACCACCCTTCCACCCCGTGTTGGCCCTAGTTGAGTCACCCTTGCAGTTACGATCAGTGAGTCGGTGGAGTTCGTATGTCACCAGCAGATCATAGAGAGCCTGAGCCACCTTGAACGTAGGCTCTCAGGTGGCACCGGGTCCTCTGTACAAATTGCCAAAGATACCTTCCAGATGGCTCCTTTGTCACTGACACATGCTCCTCCCTGATCAACCTTGGGGGCAGTTTCCCCTAGCTGTCGGGCACCATCGCCCTGGTCTTGTCCTTCCTCCCATCGTAAACCCAATCCAACTATTTTGGTACCCGGGTTTCTTCCCCTGGTCAGGTCCCTGGCCGATGCCATGGCATCCTGCCTGGCCCTCCTCAGCTTGTTAGGATCGCAGGACCAGGGGACGACATGTCTGGAGAGAGGTGGCCCCTCAGCGATAAGGTCCTGGAGGAATCCGAAGCCAAGGCGCAGCAGCAGTGGGCGGAAAAGTCGAACCCGGGTGCCTGCCAGCGCCAGGTTTCCGGACTGGCATTGTGTTTCTTCTTGCAGCTGGCCTGTCCAAGTACTGCATTACAAGGGGGCCAGGGACCCCAACCTCTCCCTGAGCAGTCAGTCTACCAGTATGGCAGCCTCCTGTTGCTCCTGCCTCTTTCCTCTAAGTGGCAGGGTGAACGACTCCTCCGTCCCATCCTCAGAATCCTGGTGATCTTCAGCCTGGCCCAGGAATGCTCTTGCAGCTCAAGACGTCCCGGGCCTTTTCATCTTTCTGCTTCTGCTTCTTCACTTAGCCTCCTCTTCCAACTGCTTTCTCTGCTGCTTTCACTTGTCTATGCGTCTCATTTTTTGTCTACCCCTGTCATCATCATTGCACTCTCCTCCCCAACTTTGATCCTCTGGTAGTACCCGCCCTCCAGGTCTAAAGTAGGGACTTTGCTGGCCCCGGGGGCAGTCACACTGCACGTGTGCTCTCGCGTGGGACAAGCTGGGGGTTGGAGCAGTGGGATTCCCTGGTCCTTGCAGAGGGAAGATCGTGTGAGGGCAGGCCCTTATGCAAACAGCCTGTCCATATTCTTTCCCCCCGAATTCCTTTACTGCTTTAGTTGCTCTTTCTCTCACCCCTTCACTAACCTTCTTCCAAAAATTATCTATCCTTCTGGTCACGGACCGGTCAATAACAACCACTGGAGGTGCAAACTGGGCGTTTGATTTCTTTCACTGGGCAAGCACCATGGGAGTCAGATCCTTCGCAATGTCTCTCACTGGGTACCCACTTTTGTCAACACCCTCCCGGATGCCGCTGAGTTCTTGGAGAAGGATTCCCCTCTTCATCACGCCGCGATACGTAGGCACCTCACTCTCGGCAAACTCTCGTCACCGCCACAAAGGCGGCCAACTTGGATCCAGAGCTCTGTCTAGTTGCGGGCTTCGACCCACTTGGTTTACAAGGAGAAGCCATAGTGAAAAAGACGATCAAGAATTGATGATAGGTGCAAATGAAGCCGTTACTTTAGCGGGGCTAAGCTATGTTTTGCATATAAATATAAAAGTCCATTTTTGCATAGCAAGAAGTGCTCAAACCAAAAAGTTGAAGAGGACAAACCACCCTTAAAATTCAATTTTACATAAGAAAACACCCTGCCAAATTCGAAATAATATATATTTCACTTTTCATTGGACCTACGGCGTACCCTATTATCCAGTCACTTTGAGAAACTTGCCCTTGTGTTTCAGAAACTTACTGAGGCTGGCCTTAAACTTAACTTGCGCAAATGCAGTTTTCTCAAGTCACGCATTGACTTTTTAGGCCATGCTGTCGACAAGGATGGAATCCACACGTTGGATTGTAAAATCAAAGCCGTCAAGAATTTCCCAACCCCTACCACCACTGAAAAGGTACGGTCTTTCCTTGGGTTGTCGGGTTACTATCTTGCTTTCGTAAAGAACTATGCTTCGATTGCTAGTCCTCTTGACACGACTTTTGAAAAAGGACGTTCCTTTCGCTTGGAATGGTCCCCAACAACAAAGTTTTGATACTTTGAAACAGGCACTTACACATGCGCCAATTCTTATATTTCCTGACTACCATATGCCTTTCACTCTTGTGACAGATGCTTCGGCACTAGGCGTTGGTGCGGTCTTGATGCAAACAGTTGAAGGGAAACGCCCTCATGTTGTTGCATATGCCAGTAGAGTGCTTAATGATGTAGAGTCACGGTACTCAGTAACTCACCTTGAAGCTCTTGCTGTGGTGTGGGCTCTTGCAACTTTACTACAAAAGCCATTACTGTCGCAAAATACCAAATTATTATCAGATAATTATCATAAATAAATGGTTGACTTAATAAGATTACAAGACTCTCCCTTTTATTTAAAGCTAATAGTAAAGAACCTAATAAAGGTAAAGAAAATAATAATGTATAAAATAGTATATAAATACCTTTAAGCACTTTAAGGAAATTATCTATGGTTATCCCATTACAGTTTACATTAATCACACTGCAGTGCTGAATCTCTTTAAAGGGAAAAACCTCGGTGGCCATGTGGCCCGGTGGTTCATCACCATTCAGGAATTTGATCCTATTATTAAATATTTACCTGGTTATAAAAATCATGTTGCAGACGCACTCATGCAACATTCCAGTAGCAGTGCTCTCAGACACTTCAAATTTCTCTCTACAAAACTTATCGAATGCTCAACGTCAAGATCCTGTGTGGTCAAAAGTGATTTATGCACTAGAGTCTGGAGATGGATCTTTATTGCCTAAATTGTCAGTTCCACTTTTACAGTTTTAAATAGTTGAGGAAGTTCTTTGTCGTAAGGTTACTATGGACGAGAACACGGTTACTCAACTAGTTAATCCTACCAGTCTAGTGGAAACTGCTTTAAAACTCATTCACGACATGCCTCAAGCAGGACATCCAGGTCGAGACAGAACCTTGTCCGCTGCACGTCGTAAGTTTTATTGGCCTACCATGCGCATCGATGCAGAGAAACATGTAACCAATTGTCGTTCATGTGCACAAACAAAGGGTAATACGAGAACTGCTCCTATCCTTGAATATCTTTTACCTGAGTCGTCCTTTGACACTGTAGGCATCGACTTAATTGCAGCTTCCTCGAAGTCATCAAGGGTCACCATATGTTCTGGTATGTGTAGATCATTTCACACGTTTTGTGATTCTAGTCCCCTTGCCTAACAAGTCTGCTGTAACTGTTGCTCATGCTCTAGCTTCAACTTTAATTTGTCCCTATACAACTCCTAGAGTGCTGATTTCAGATAATGGCCCTGAATTTGCTAATCAAATTCTTCATAACGTTTGTGAGCAGTTCAAGATTAAGCAAACTTTCATTACTGCTTATCACCCTGCGAGCAATGGGTTAGTAGAGAGGACTAATAAGAAGATTCTTGATGTCCTTCGCCATTATGCTGGCAAGTTTCATGACTCTTGGGAGGACTGGCTACCTCATGTAGCGGCTTCGATAAATGGTTCAGTAAATTCCTCTACAGGAAAGACTCCACATTTCATTTGTTGGTGTTCGACAAGCGACTACCTTATGATGTGCTTTTGCAATCTCCTGTCCCTGTTTACTCAGTGGACAATTATGCTAAAATTCAACTAAGATCCTTTCAGATCATTCACAGATCAGTTCGAGGAAAACTTAAGGCTTCTCGTCAGGAGATGATGCGTAGACAGTAGGGTGGTCCACATTTACAGGGTAAAAAAAAAAGTTTGTCGGATTCGTCGGGCCGGGTCGGAATTCTTGTCGATACTATGGCACAAGGTTCTGTGCAAAATTTCATTCCGATCGGATGATATTGTCCCGTCCCGCAGTGCGGCCAAAGTTTTCACTATTTAACAAAATTTTGGGAAAAATAGGTGAACTGAGATAGGGATTAGGGAATCAAAATTTAGTACCTTCTACTCATAATTGTGTTTGTGTTAATGCTTTTTCATCTTTACAGTGCAATTAAAAGTTATTTAAGCAAGGACTGCATTAGTCATACAGAGCTGGACTGACACTGCCCACCACAACTGGCCAGTGGCCCAGTTACCCTTCAGCGCTTGTGGTGTGAGGGTGTGTGACGCTCCGCCTCCCAACTTGTGGCGCCGCGTTAGTCGTTGTTGTGCCTGCGTTCGGGATGGCCGCTGCAACTGCAGCACGTTTCACGCTCGGCCACCGAAGTGTGGCTTCTTGGGCAGCCCGAACCGAACCCCTGCTGGGGGAAACAGCTCCCAAGAACGGGCAAGTTGCTACGGCGCTTCTTCCACTTCGTCCGTGTGCAGCGGAAGTCGGTGAAAGAAGCGGCTTCCCCTCGTCACCGCGGAGGTGGCGGTGGTGTGGGAGAAAGCACGATCCCCACGCAGAAGAAGAGCCGCTGTGTGGAGAGGATCCTCCGGCTGTACGCATCATGGCAGAACTTGGATCGGTCCAAGAACGGAGCGCTGAAGGTAAGACAAATCAACAGTTGAACTAATTGAATTAGTTCACAGAATACCCTAATATAAATATTATTTTGCCCTAATTGCCATGACATTTAACCGTGACCTGTCTGCCATGCTGGGCGCTGGCTAGGCTGGATGTTGCCCGAACGATACTCTGGAATAGTATACCTGAAATTATCAGAAGCTGCGAGTCATTACCTTCATTCAAAAACAACTGAAATTTCACCTCATAAACAATTACTAATTTACCTCATCCACAATGGACTGGGGGACCGCTAGTCCGTCCGTCCGACCTATACGTAAACTTAAACTTTAACTTCTATGTAGATACGACGGAGTTGGTAATATAAGTATGTCTTCCAGTTATTAGTAATTTATTTTTTTTTATTTTTTTTGCATTGCACAGAAATTTATAGATGTCATCCGAATGTATATGGTGTGTGTATTGGCGTTATATTAATTGTACTTAAATTCTATATTAACATTGATGTAAATATTATTTCCAATAAGTCACTGTCTAAACCTTTCACATACGTAACTTTTATCGTCACCAAATTATAAATATTTTGTTTTTGTTTTTATGTACTCTAATAAATGAACTAAGTTAGGTTAAGAAACTTTATTTAGGTTGTGGTAATAAATTGTTTAAACGATCACCTACAGACGAGCTAATCTCTTTCAGTTGACGTCGAGAATCGCCGGAGTTTCTCACTGGCGCTGATGGCGCTTTTCGACATCGGGCACGCGGACGCCTTCGACCTCATCACGGTGGACGAGGATCGGCAGTTCCTGCTGGGCCAGCGCTGCCCGGATGGACCCCGTGGCATCATGCAAGGAGTCGACCAATCCTTGGCCGACAGAGAGCGAAGGCGTCTGGAGCGCGGCGTGCTAAAGCGGTCGAGCTCACCGGAGCGTGCCACGACTGCCACGCGCAGCTCATCGGGCTTGGGTGCAGGCGACGAAGAAGAGAACGGTGGTGACGACGGACGGGACGCGGACTTCGTTCCGAGCGCAGGAATATCCGCTCAATCGGCCTGTTCCCCCAAGCGTCGCCGCACGCCGATCATGACGCCCTCGTCCCTGACCATGACCCTGACCCTGACCTGACCATGACGCCCTCGCCCTCGTGACCGGCCCTCGGGGCCGGTCACGATTTCCTCAACGTCGATCCGGCCGAGTGGTCGGGGAGGGACGACTACACCACGGCTCGTCGGCGCGCCCATCACCTACGGGTGGTGAACGACTTTGCGGAGAGGGGCGTCGCCCTCATCAGCGCGTTCTGCGGCGCCATCACGCGCGACGAGGAACAGCGACAGCACCTTCTGCAGGTCGTGGAGCGCCACCGGGCGTTGTACCCGTGCGCGAAATAGGTATAGGATGGCGCGCACGGTGGATTTCGTTTTTTTGATCATCGTCACCAGTGTAGACTCGTAGAGGTTTAATAGTGGAAACTTCGGCCGCTCTGCGGGACGGTATAAAGTTATCCGATCGGAATAAAATTTTGCACACATCCTTGTATCATTGTATCGACAAGAATTCCGACCCGGCCCAACGAATCCGAAAAAAAAATTCAAAGTGGACCACCCTAGTAGACAGCATAGTAAGGCTTGTCCTGTTGCAATTTCCATAGGTGATTTTGTTATGAAACGTTCTCCTGAACGCCAAAATAAGTTGTGTTCTAAATTTTCAGTATCTTATTCAGTCACCAGTAAAGTACATTTAAATAAATTCATACTTCTTGATCAAACTCATAATACTACAGAAGTAGTACATGTAGATAGGCTAAAGAGAGTCAAGCTGACCTCTCATGCACTGACCAAGTCCACTACATAGGTTAACATGCCTTAATGTTTCTTTCCCATAGGTTAACATGCCTTAATGTTTCTTTCCCATGTTATTATTAGTCTTCTGTGTAATACTCTAGTATTATTAGCATTATGTTAGTATTACAATATTATTAATATTATCTTACTAGTATCTTAGTATTAAGTTTACAGTTCATAATTTTGTTATGTATTAGATGATGAAATCTTGGTTCCACGAACCAAGAAGGTTATAATGACTGTGAGGACACAGTTAGGTGTGGCCGAGCGATGTGCTGGTGGTATTAGCACATAGTGTGGACATATTGTGTAGACTTATCAATAAGGACCTTCTTAAAAGGGATACATGTAGTAAAACCTAATTGGTAACTCAAGCGTAAATGGCTTGGCGGGCTCTGTGTTTCCCGCCAGCCGCGAAGCGTCTAGCCGGTGTGCCTGGAGACTGACGAGATCAGTCTCATTCTGTGCCCTCATTAGGATTAAATCACCAAATTACACAGGTGTTTCCTTCCCCCTTTGCAGCTGCATATAGGGAGGTCCTAGTGGGGCCGGCACAACACTGCAGTTATAGGGTTTTGGTACAAGTGGAAAATGTGGTGTCCAATAATGAAATGGCCTTAATTTTTCCTTTTCATCTATCGCTAGTGGAACTCGCCGTAAATTACCATGTCGGCGATAGTTCTCGGTTGATTAGTATCGGCGACAGTTCCCAGACTTTTATTGGTATTATTCTAGTGTTTGCCCATACTCCCCCTCTCCTCCAAAACAAGCTTGGGGACCTGGGGGAATGCGGGGTATTTGGCTGGGGTACAAAATATGTGTTGAAATTATAATAACAATTGACGTGAACTTACCTTGCTATTAACCCAAGAACTACCTAAGCTGCAATGATACCCTATTTAGACACTAACTAAGGTATACTCAGCAGTGGCAGAGGGGTTGATGATATGAAGGCTTGATGATTATTTGAGGGAGTGGTGGTAAGGCGCTGTGGGGCGGCTCAGCAGGGCTGGTGACTGTGGTGCACGTAATGGCGGCGACTGTGGTAGGCCGACGGTAACTTTTCACAGTTCCTGGCGCGATACTATTATGGTGTGTTTAACACCTCGTCCTCGTCTTAACCGATTGATCGGTTACGGCTCACACATATTAGGGTGAGCGTGACTACACCTTAGGTACAATCAACAGTGGCTACACCTTCATCGTGTAGGACTAATGCGTGAATGATGTCTTGACTGAAATCCTTATAAAGGGACAGCTGGAGGTATACACGTGGAGCGTTCCAATAATGTTTACTCCTATACGTGGAAGTTCCTCACAATTCTTGTATTATTTTAATCCTTTGATTAATTGTGGTATTATAGGTGAATACCACCAGAATTATATTACTATATTTAATGCATCTTAATTTATACCCAAATCTATAATAATATATACATAGGTGGAATTTTTATTAGTCTCCCTTTTTGACAGGGAGGCGTCAAATTCCACCATTCAAATTAATACCATTCTCCTTATTAGAGAGTGGTTTATGTGGATAATTTTCACAATATGCGTCGCAACTACATAGTTTTTGAGTTAGGGGTGTTGTAAATTTTCCCTAGATCTAGGGAAAATAGATTGGATTTCTTCTGTGTCTGGAGACGTGTGGACCTGACAATCCTCATAAACGGAATGAGGACTGGAGTGTCGAGGCCCCCCCCCTCCTTATAGGTAAGGTTAAAAAAAGGTTACCGGGGGTCAAGGGGGGCGAGCCCCCAAATTAGAAGGTTAGGTTAGATTATCGGGTGATTATTGCTAGGTTAGGTTAGGTTACATTTGGCTAGGTTAAGAAGTTAGGTTACATTATCGGGGGGTAGAGCCCCCCGCTGTTAGGTTACATCTGCTTGAGTCAGGTTAAATTACCAGGAGGTCGAGGGGGACGGAACCCCCCCCACCCCGCTAGGAGGCTAGGTTAAATTTTCCTAGATCCAGGGAATTTTGGCTCTCCTACATAACTCCAAAAATACGCGTTTCCGACGCATTATTTGCTCCTCGCCCGAAAACCCCGCATTCCCACAGCTTCCCAAACTTGTTAACCCGTAAACTGCGGATACCTGTGTGACAATATATCTGTGTACGCGGGACTTTTGCCAGAATTCTTATAGTCACTAAACAAACTTGAATGTGTATCAATGTATTCGCCATATATTTGTGCAACTGCTAAAAAAAAAAAAAATTTGCTAAAGTCTTGTGGTTATTCTATGATTGTACTTGCAAGATGAAGAGCGTTGAGGTTTATGGAATCCATGGTACAGCTCGTTCACAGAAAACAGGCCGCAAGGGTCTTCCTCTCTAATCTCTCTGCCCGCGATAGGGAGAGACCTGTCAGCACCTTCACCTTTCATGCTGGTCACTGGGTCACTGAGCCTATGTGTGACCCCTGGGTCATTCTCAGGTGAAGTAGAGTTGCCAGATTTCACCGGCCGAAAAATTTGCCCACCTTTTTGAATTTGGCGGCCGCCCAATTGGGCATACTCGGCCACCTCGATTTACGAATGGGTTACGTTCCTGAAAAACTGTTTGTAAATAGAAAATTCGTAAATTGAATGTATTTTTTCCCCATTTAAACCCCATTATTTAATTTGAGATACGTTCCTACGAACAATAATCACATCCATAGAATGTCATAAAACTGCTATAAAAGGCAGGAGCTCGACTTACGTGCGCTGACAAGTCAGAGAGGTTAACAGGGGGGGTTGGAGCATTGTCGAGGAGGAGCAGTGCCTTATGAGAGATGTTCTTCTGAGAGCAGTACCTCTCCACTGCAGGGCAAAAGTAATTGGTGAACCAGTCCTCAAATAAATATCTGTTGGTCCATGCCTTCTTGCTAGAACTTGCTAGAACGGTATATGACTGGTAACGTAGCCTTAACATGACCTTTTAGGGCCCGTGGGTTTTAGTGATGAATTAGCAGAGGTTTCTCTAGTGTTATGGCTTTTCTGGCTTTCTTGGGCTTAGGACCACCCACACTAGCACTGGCACCTGCTTGGGAGGCATTATTCACTGAAATAATCACTGAAATGTCTGATTATACACAATAATGTTCATAAACACAGCACGACCGGTCGGAGAATATGTAAACAAACAATCTTGAGCGTCCAGGAGGGCATTGCAGGAGGAGGTTAAGGGGCTTAAGGGAGTAGTGGATGAGGGAAATGTAGGTACTGGGATGCTGGTTAGTACCATGCAGGGCGAGGTGAAGGACCTTCAGCAGAAGGTCCACAGCCTTGAGGAGGGTGTAGAGGTACGGCAGGCAGGTGTAGTTACCAGGCCGGCAAGTGGAGTACCAGGCCCAAGGAGGGAGAGTGGCGGGTGGTAGGAAAGGGAAGCAAGCCAGGTAGTGCTGGGGCAGAAAGTCAGGTGAGGTGCCGTTGCACAACAGGTATTGCTGTGCTGGGGGAGGAGGATATGGGGGTGAAGAGTAGAGGTGTGGAGGAGCAGCAAGCAGGGGACAGGAGTGGAAAGGGGCCTGAGGTGGTGTTGGTGGGAGACTCTCAGGTGAAGTACCTAGACCAGAACTTCTGTGAGAGGGACAGGGACAGGAGGACTAGGGTGTGCTATCCAGGGGCATCTGTGCAGGATGTTACAGATAGACTGGACAGGCTGATGGTAGGCACAGGGAAGGATGCGGTTGTGGTGGTGCACGTCGGGGGGAACGACGTAGGCAAGGCGAGGTCGGAGGAGTTGGTAACTAGTACAAGGCCCTGTTAGAGAAGGTCAAGGAGAGTGGTAGGAAAGGGGTGATTTGGTGGTGTGATCCCTAGGGAGTATGTGGGTCAGGAGTGGCTGTCGAGGGCCTTAAGTCTAAATAGCAAGATAGAGGAGCTGTGCAAGGGTATGGGGTTGCGGTTTGTGGACGGGTGGGACACTTTCTATGGTAAGCACTCGATGTATACCAGGGATGGTGTCCACCTAAGTAAGATGGGGACAGAGGCATACGGGGACCAGTTAGAGAAGGCTGTTAGGTTAGCTAGCCAGGGAAACTAGGTCTACGGGGGAAAAATGGGAGGCATAGGGCTTCAAAATATAAGGGAAGACCCAGTGTTAGAAAAATGGAACCAAGGGAAGGGTGTAGAAAACTCTATGCGATTTGGATGCATTAATGTCAGGGGTTGGGGGGTAGGCAAATTAGAGGACATTGCCGGGAATTAAGTGAATGGGTTTTTTATGTAGTAGGCGTCACGGAATCCCACCTTAGGGAGAAGGAAGAAGATTGAAGGGGGNGGGGTCTAGGCAAAAGTATTGGTGAACAGTCCTAAATAAAACTGTTGTCCACCTTCTTGCTAGAACTGCTAGAACGGTAAGATGGTAACGTAGCCTAAATGACCTTTTAGGGCCGTGGTTTTTAGTGATGAATTAGCAGAGGTTCTCTAGTGTTATGGCTTTTCTGGCTTTCTTGGGCTTAGGACCACCCACACTAGCACTGGCACCATGCTTGGGAGGCATTATTCACTGAAATAATCACTGAAATGTCTGATTATACACAATAATGTTCATAAACACAGCACGACGGTCGGAGAATATGTAAACAAACAATCTTGAGCGTCCAGGAGGGCATTGCAGGAGGAGGTTAAGGGCTTAAGGGAGTAGTGGATGAGGGAAATGTAGGTACTGGGATGCTGGTTAGTACCATGCAGGGCGAGGTGAAGACCTTCAGCAGAAGGTCCACAGCCTTGAGGAGGGTGTAGAGGTACGGCAGGCAGGTGTAGTTACCAGGCCGGCAAGTGGAGGTACCAGGCCCAAGGAGGGAGAGTGGCGGGTGGTAGGAAAGGGAAGCAAGCCAGGTAGTGCTGGGGCAGAAAAGTCAGGTGAGTGCCGTTGCACAACAGGTATGCTGTGCTGGGGGAGGAGGATATGGGGGTGAAGAGTAGAGTGTGGAGGAGCAGCAAGCAGGGGACAGGAGTGGAAAGGGGCCTGAGGTGGTGTTGGTGGGAGACTCTCAGGTGAAGTACCTAGACCAGAACTTCTGTGAGAGGGACAGGGACAGGAGGACTAGGGTGTGCTATCCAGGGGCATCTGTGCAGGATGTTACAGATAGACTGGACAGGCTGATGGTAGGCACAGGGAAGGATGCGGTTGTGGTGGTGCACGTCGGGGGGAACGACGTAGGCAAGGCGAGGTCGGAGGAGTTGGTAACTAGGTACAAGGCCCTGTTAGAGAAGGTCAAGGAGAGTGGTAGGAAAGGGGTGATTTGTGGTGTGATCCCTAGGGAGTATGTGGGTCAGGAGTGGCTGTCGAGGGCCTTAAGTCTAAATAGCAAGATAGAGGAGCTGTGCAAGGGTATGGGGTTGCGGTTTGTGGACGGTGGGACACTTTCTATGGTAAGCACTCGATGTATACCAGGGATGGTGTCCACCTAAGTAAGATGGGGACAGAGGCATACGGGGACCAGTTAGAGAAGGCTGTTTAGTTAGCTAGCCAGGGAAACTAGGTCTACGGGGGAAAAATGGGAGGCATAGGGCTTCAAAATATAAGGGAAGACCCAGTGTTAGAAAAATGGAACCAAGGGAAGGGTGTAGAAACTCTATGCGATTTGGATGCATTAATGTCAGGGGTTGTGGGGTGGTAGGCAAATTAGAGGACATTGCCGGGGAATTAATGTGAATGGGGTTTTGATGTAGTAGGCGTCACGGAATCCCACCTTAGGGAGAGGATAAATGTAAGAAACCAGAGGGGTATCACCTTAAAAATAAGGTAGAAGCAAGAATCCTAGAAAAGGGGGCGGGGTGGGTGTTATTGTCAGGCAGGATGCAGGTATAGATGTTGAGGAGCTAGATGTAGGAACCTGTGAGGCAAGCAAAGATATTTTTGCTGCTAGATTAGAGTACAAAGAAGAGGAGAAAAAGGGGACCATCATCTTAGTAGTCTGCTATATGACAGTTGAAGGGAGAGGGGCTAGTATAGAAAATGAAAGGAAATATAACAAGATTAGTAGATTATTAGCAGAACACAGACAGGAACAGATAATAGTTATGGGGGACATGAATGGACACATAGGTATACTAGGGGAGGAGGTAAATGGGAATGGGATACTACTCTTAAATTTTGTTGAGGCCAATGAGTTAGAAATCCTAAATACGACAATGGCAGAGGGTAGAGTAACATGGGCAGAGAGAGGGAGGGAATCAGCTATAGATTATGTGCTAGTAAATGAAAATGCCAGGAAGATGGTGAAGGATATGTGGATAGATGAGGAGGGTCTGGTAGATATAAATAGTGACCACAACATGATAGTCTTAAATTATACAAGTAAAAAACAAAGGGAGAATGAAAAGGAGAAAAATGCACAACAAAGATGGGACATTAGACAGGCAAATTGGGAAAATTTTAGGAGGGACTTGAAACAGGTAGTTTGGAAGGAGGAAAGGGGGGTGGATGAAATGAACCAGAGTCTGTGGGAGACAATAGATGGAATAGCTAGGAAGAGGATAGGTAAAGTGAAGCAAAGGAGCCGGGGAAAAAAGAGCAATAGGTGGTGGACTAGTGAGATTAAGAGGGCGAGGAAGGAAAGAAAGGAGCAGAACAGGGCACGAAAGAGACTCCAAAAGGAAGTAGATGGAGATAGAGGAAGGTTAGAATATGAGGAGGCATGGGATAGGTATAAGAAAAAACAGAGAGAAGTAAAAGCGCTTATTAGGAAGGCTAGGGCAAACATGGAGAGGGAAATTGTAGAGGAACTAAGGGAGAAGGGTGAGGAAGGGGGTAGGGATTGGTATACTTTTCTTAGAGGAGAGGAAGACAGGGAGCAACCGTGCGTAGATGAAATTTTAGTGGGAGACGAAGTGGTGAAAGGACCTGAGAGTATTAAGAGGGAGATCAAGAAGTTTTGGAGGAGGTGGGGGGCATGACTGAGCAGGTAGAATTAGGTGAAGTAAATATAGGAAGTAAAAGGAAGATAGATGAGGGAATGGATGAACATTTCAGTAAGGAAGAAATAAGGAGTTACTTAAAAAAGCTGAAAAATAGGAAAGCAGCAGGCAGGGATGGTATACCAAACGAATTGTATAAAAGAAGGGGGTGAGGGTATGGTGGATGGGTTGTATAGGCTTTTAGGCAGATTTGGCAGGATAAGAGAGTCCCAAGGAAATGGAATGAGGGTAGGGTTACTCTATTACACAAGGGAGGGCACAAAAGTAGAAAGCTCTTGAAAAATATCGACCAATAGCAGTAATGGATACGGTGGGAAAGATATTCAGTGGGTTACTAAATGGTAGGATTAGTGAATGTTGTGAGAGAAATAGAGTAATGGGGAGGAACAGAATGGCTTCGCAGGGATAGGAGAGGTGAGGACAACATGTTCGTAGTTAGTTCAGTGATAGAAAAAATGAATAGGATGGGTGGGAAGACATACCTTGCATTCCTTGACATTGAAAAGGCTTATGATAGGGTCAATAGGGGTTTGCTTTGTAGACTACTGTCTAGAATTGGGATTAGTGACAGAATAGTCCAGCATAATAGATAGTATGTATGAGGACACACGGGCAGTGTACAGGCTTGGGACATAGAGACAGAGTGGGTAGGTAGTCGAAGAGGGGTTAGGCAGGGCTGCGTGTTATCACCGTTACTTTTGGGCTTATATACAGAGGAATTAGCAATTAGGTTGAGAAATTTGGGATAAGGGTTGGGGAGGAGAAGTTGAGCAGTTTACTATATGCTGACGACATAGTTGTCATGAGTGAGGACAGTGGAGAACTTCAGGAGATGCTACATATAGTCGCACAGTATGGGAGGGATTTGGGATGAAATTTAACAGTGAGAAAAGTCAGGTCCTGGTTATAAATGGAGAGGCAGCAGATGAGGGTAGGAGTTGGGAAATGGGAGACCTGAGGATAGGGCGCACCGAGTCATATAAATACCTAGGTATCACGGTAGATGGGAAGGGAGCAGATAGGACGAAACAGGATAAAATAGGAAAAGCAAATCAGTGGGTGGGAAGGCTTGGTAGTGTAGCAAGATGTAGGGCAAACAGGTATGAGGTAGTAAGAGGGTTGTGGAAAGGCATGGCAGTACGAGCCTCATGTATGGGGCAGTGTATAGGTGGACGGTAGGAGTAGCTGGACAAGTTAGAGGTAGTACAGAACAGGGTAGGTAGACTTGCACTAGAGGCAAACAGGTATGTAGCAGTGGAGGCGATCAGGGAGAGGCAGGGTGGAGTACCTTTGCGGAGAGAATAGGAAAGTCAGTGCTTAATTACAAAATCAGGCTTAGAAAAATGGATGAAAACAGGTGGGCTCGAAAAGTTTATGAGTGGATAGGACAGAGTAGTAAATGGATAGATCAAGCAGACGGTGGGAGAGGAAGTGTGGGTTCAGGGTTTCACAGATAGGATACACCAGTCTAGTGAGGGGGAGTTAAAGCGAAAGGTGAATGACCAAGTTCAGAGGCAGGGCAGGGAGATGTGGAGACAGAGGATGGAGGGTAAGAGTTCTCTGAATTGGTACAAGGGGAAGACCACACCAAAGTGTGAGGTCTTTTATGATGGTAGCTTGGGGAGTGGTTTATTATTTAAAGCAAGGACAAAATCTCTGGAGTTCAATAGTAGAACATATAGATGGGCAAACGAAGGAAGCAAGATATGTCAAATGTGTATGGGTAGACTAGATGAAACTGTAGATCACCTGGTATTAATGTGTCCAAGGTATGATGAGGAAGAGAGTGGCTTATAGCAATAGTGGCACGGGAGGTAGGGGGGATCAGTGGGATAGAGTGGCAGAGGGGAACATAGATGGGATAATGGAATTTCCTTTTAGGTTTGAGTAGGGTATCAGGACACCAATAAAGAATCATTGAAGGTGTTTAAAGTATTTCTAGAAAAGGCTTGGGTAAAAAGAGCGAGAGTTAGGGCCTAATTCCTACAAGCCCTCAGGGAGCAGCCGGAAAATAGCTTTGAACTGCGACTGAAAACCGTGGTTTAGCGCCCCACCTAGAAAGAGAAGAAGTCCCCCGCGTGTGGATGTGCTGATCCAATGGTTTCTGTTTATGAACTTTTTACAAATATTTAGAGTGTTTTATAAATAATTTTTAACTATATGTATTAAAATTTTTTTTTTTTTATTTTGTTTATGAATTTACGAACTTTTGTTCTACTTCGAATGATCGTGTGTAAACCGAATTTTGGACAACATTAATTTATGTTCGTATCTTCGAAAATTCGTAATATGTGTTCGTAAATCGCGGTATGAGTGTACTCGCGTTTTTCCCTAGTGATGACCATATCGCAATCCGCGCTTTATAGTATGGTCAACTTAGGGCGTTCGCTTCACATTAGGTGAAGGAAGTATTTTGAGGGTCTTATCCTAAGCATTTTGTGCCGCCGAATCCGAAAATCGTAGTTGGGTCACTCGTTAGCGGTAAGTTTTGTCGCGCAATTTGCAATTTGGCATTTGGCAATAAATTGGCAATTACAATTGCAGAAATGAGAACCAGCGTCCCCGTAGAGACCATCGTTTTGGACTCAAATTGAAGCTTATTAAGAGTGCATAAAATGTTATTTATACTCCGTGTTTGTATCTGTTTTCGCATTACTGAACTATAATGGAAATTGGATAAGTGGAAAAAAATGGAAAAAAATATACCAGAATAAATTTTTGTGGCCTTAATTTCACATCAAAAGTCATTGAAATGGTTTCTGGCTGTATCTGTTCTCATAAAGGCAACTACCGTCTGATTAATAGAAAGATTTTAACTTTCGCTGACTGTCCCCTCATTGTCGTATTTTATGACATAACGTATGAAATTTCGCAAATATGTAAATTTCATTGGATGTGTGTCGGCGGCAGATTTTGGCCGGAAACCACGTCAACCGCGGAATTGAGGAACACATAATCCCTCACAATGCACCTCCTAGCTCTCAAGTTTCTCTCCGGGACAATGGGAGCGCCGACGAATTCGCCGTCCGGAGTTGTCAGAGGATTGGAAGCTGGATTCCTTCAAGAAAGCCTCGAGATCCTTGCACCCAAGCTGCAGATCCCTGAGGTCAGCGGATCAGACGACAGTCCCTTGAGCAAGTGTTCTTCCATGACGTTACGGCCCAAGATGGTCCTCCTGCTGTTGAACTACAACCGGGGCTGTGCGGACAGGAGACTGGCGCTGCACCTGAAGAACGTTTGGAGAGTTCGGACCGGTGTCTTCTTCGCCATGAATCGAAGCTCCTACGCCCGGTCGTCCCCGGTTTACGTGGCCATGATGCAGGACCCCGCCTCAAGAATCCAAGAGCGTGGACGATACTTGGAGAAAAACACTGGGCGTCCGTAAGTCGTTTGTACCGTTTCACGTCCCTTGGGCTGCACCATGTCCAATTGGAACAGGTGGAACCGACTCTGAACGTGACGGTGGGCTTGTAGGGATCACGAAAAATTCCCTCGACGAGGACCCAGTTCTTCTTGATCCAAGACGAACTCTTTGGCAATCAGGCCCAATCTCGAAGTTCTGCTACGGCATCAAAAGCACCACAGGACAAGCCCAGCGGTCACGAAGAAGACACACGAGGATGACCAAAGAGGTTGCTGGTCTTCATTCGCCAGCATAACCCCTTCACTCGCGAGAAAGCCCAACTCACCACCGTCCTTTCCCCCAGGTTGTTCCAGATAAGTGGTGGAACGCACTGACAAGAATCGAGGAGGACGGCAAGGAAGTCTCTCCTTGAAGTACGAAGAGGAGGATCAGGACTGCCAGCAAAGTCCTGGGAGGTCCTTCATCGTCAGCCTACCAATACTTCAAACGCCTGGCAAGAAAGCCAAAGTTTCAATCGAGGGAAGCAGGTGATTGTCACGGATCCTTCAGCTTCCACTCCGCCTGCTGCTCGCCTCCCTCGAACGCAGTCCTGGACCTTCGCACCATCATCTCCAACTATGAGCTCTCCCTGTTCCCTCTGACCCTCTTTGACGCCAAGTCACCCGCGGGTCACGACAAAAAGTGCCCTTCTCAGGGTTTTCTGGAGGAAGAATGAACGCGCGGTCTCCACGCCTCGCAAACCCCTTCATTCCTCATCGCGTGCTGGTTCCTCGACGGGATGGCTATCCTTCAGCGCACCCCGTTTCCGCTCAGCAAGCAAACTTTAAGACCTGGTTGATCCCTACTGCAGAGAGTTTCCCAACTGGGTGTTGGCTACGGGGAGTTTCACCTTGTCTTGTGCAGGTACGGACATCGGCGCGTCCTCAAAGACAAGACGAGTGACAGCGAGCCCGAGTGGAGATACGATAATCGACATCCAACAGCGACAATGTCAAAGCTGGAATGAACCATGTATTTAACATCTTGTCCACCAAAACAACAAGACGCTATGACCTCTCTCCATTGCCTCCCAATCCACACCATTCATGGGGATTACGCGTCGTCTGCGCGTGGCGCGACAAAGCACGTGGCAACTTCTGGGACCGGACGGACCAGTTCGCTTCAAAACAAAGGAAGCGGACACTAAGAGGATATAACATCTCTCCATGCTCGACAAAGATGTTGGAGGCAACCGTAGTTTCGTCCGGACACTGACGGTCCTCGTCTCCCTCCTCCGACACTTCCCCCAAGATACCTCCCCACACGGGCCTCCAGCTTGGCCAAGACGACTTTCCAACGTTCAGCTCATCCACTATAACTGGGCTCTCACGCGGATGTGATCAGTTTTCCTTCCATGCTCTTACTGGTTTGCGGACAACCACTTGCTCCCTCTCGAAAGGCATTTGCAAGCTTGGCCTGTGGTTCCAGGCGGCCGACCAGGCAAACCCTCGAACTGCTTTTGGGGTACCTCCGAAGCCCTGGTCCGCTGACGCAAGCGAGCCTGGGACGTGCTGTGCCGATTTCGTGAGCAGAATTTACGGATATACTGTACCTGCTCTCTGCCGCAAGGCGAGGTGGACGGCACTTCAAGAAGAAGGTTGAGCCGCACTGGCCCCGTCGACAAGTCAACGCCACACCCAGCCATTATGCGAGCCCGCTACAGGCGTTCGTCTGGAGGGGGGGCCTGTGAAGAAGGAGTTTGGTGACCCTCGCCCGACCAAGTTACGGCTACGGACCCAAACCCTGGCGCCTATCCCTTCACCCTGCCTCCCTCCCCGAAAGTATCATGGATGGGTGCGTGCGATGCAAGACGAACTGCTCGACCATCGCTGGCCGCTGGTCCAACGCCTGCAGTACTCCTTTTCGGGAGCTTTTGCGTTTGCTCCCCGAGATGTGCAGCAACAACGAGAAGAATGGCATGAGGACGTCGATGGGCGTAGACGACTAATATTCGATTTTTTTCACTTGTGAAAGCTCGCTATCGCAAGTAAGGGATTTTTTTTTGTGTGTTCTAATTGTTATTTTTCCAAAAATACGGCGGAGGAGACTCGGTTTCCGTTGTTTTGAACTTTTTGTGTTCTGGATTAATACTCGGGTCACTTCGGCGGAAAAAAGGCTTATTCGCTTCACCTTTAGGTGAAAGGAAGTATTTTGAGGGTCTTATCCTAACATTTTTTCGTTTGAAATACCCTGTCTACGCAATAATGTACCCACTACCTTGCACAATTCGTGTTAATTAAATGTGTCCTAAGAACAATTTTTTGTTATTTTAAACTTTTTTTACTAATTAAAATTTAGTTTTTATTATTAAGAACTCAGGCTTTAAAGGACCAAAATTATTATTTTAATTTTTTCCCAATTTTTTTTCCCTTATCTCTAATTTCCATTATAGATCAGTAATCCGAACAGATACAACCCACGGAGTACTCAATAACATTTTTATGCAACTCTTAATAGCTTCAATTTGATTCAAAACGAGGTCTCTACTACGTCGGGTTCTCATTCTGCAATTTGTAATTGCCAAGTTTATTGCCAATTGCCAAATTGCAAATTGCGCGAAACTTACCGCTACGAGTGACCCAACTACGATTTTCCCGGATTCAGCAGCGGCACAAAATGCCTTAGGATAAGACCCTCAAAATACTTCCTTCACCTCAGGTGAAGCGAAAGCCTTTTTTTTTTCCGCCATAAGTTACCCGCTATTACGGGTTTAAGGGGAAGGGAGAGTATGGGCAATACTAAAAGTTTAACCCTTTTAATTGGCACCACTTGTCACATTCCGTGCTAAAAATAGTTGAAATACCTCTCCTACTCAATTTCCCGCAAAAAAAATGAAAATTATATGTATATATATCCAGATTTTACCCTGGTTTTCTTGGTGCGTTTCAAAGATTGCGTAACGCTTTTTTCTGGTCTTCTGACTCCTTGTCACGCCTTGTAACACGTGCAGACCCCTTGTAATGAATGACACCACTTGTAACCACGTCCCCCAATGGACCCATTTACTTCACAACCTAAAACACGGAGTATTATAAGCTTTGGGTGGCAATATAGGCTACATATCACTGTACTCATATTCTTTTTGCTGAAAATGATGCACCATAAAATAAATATATGGCCTTTTTGGGGCCAAAATAATCACACACGGCGGAACGCGCTGTGATTGGTGTTTGGTGACGTAGTTACCTGCAGACCTCAATCTCGCCTGATCAGCTGATCGCTTGTTTTTGGCTCAGCAAACCGCAAATTATAGTTTTTATTTTACTAACCTAACTAACTTACATACCCCTACTCCGCAAGATGACCAGTTAATCCTCCTTCAAAGTGATGTAGTAGGTATTCACTGTGTTTGTTGAATATGTAAGTTGTAAGTTTTATAACGAAGTGGATATACAGAGCAAAGTGGCCCGTGGGACCAACCAGCCAAGTGATGACTTATGGGATCGGCAGTCCTTATAGGGAGCTTAAATGAACCTGCAATGACATGTACAGCTAGACAGATAGACGACTCATAGAGGAACAGGTAGAAGGGATGTATGGTTAGTAAAGGTTGTAGTGTGAGTAGAGTGACGAACGGGTGTATGTTTTTGCTTATGTGGGGAAAGAAAGCCATAACATTTCTACCTGTTTCCTCTATGAGGTTTTTCCGTCTATCTGTCTAGCTTTACCTGTCATGCAGGTTCTTTAAGCTCCCTATAGGAATGCCGATCCCAGAAGTCGTCACTTGTCAGTGTCAAGGGCCACTTAAGCTCTGTCTATCCACTTTTTTCCTTGTAAACTACAACTTACCTATTCACAAACACAGTGAATACCTACTACATCACTTGCAGGAGGATTACTGGTTATCTTTGCGGTAGTAGGGTTAATGCAAAGTTGTGTATTAGTAGTAATACTAATCGTGCGGCTGCTCTTACACTGTTTTGCTCTGTTGTCTAAGCGTAGTGACGTCAAACAATGGCGCCAGTCCGTTTTAGAGCGTATACATTTTCCTGTGCTTAAATTGCTGTATCATTCAAAATAACAACTGTTCACATAGAAAAATCAACATCAACTGCCCAACTATATGAGGCCTTTAAGATGTCCAAATCAATCCTTACCTCAAGTAGAGTAAATGGGTCCATTAGTAAGTTTCTCATTTTTTTTTTCAATACAATAATTGAAGTAGCCTAAATACCTGGGGTAAATATGGCAGTTCCCAACCCAATACTTCCCTATTGACCAATACTCTCCTGACAACTTGGGGGGGCCCGCCCCCCCCCAGACCCCCTGCTAACCTAACTTAAACTAACTTAAACCTGGGCATTTGATACGTACCTAACTTCACTGGGTGAGTTCCGCCCCCCCCCCCAGAAAACACTTTTTCGCTAGAAATGACAGTTAGGTTAGACGAAGGTCGCCTTGATAAAATAGGGTACCGCCATTCAGACCCTATGTTAAAACGCCTTACTGGGCGCCATCTTAGCGGCCAGGGCCTCCTCCTTTCACTCTAGACCCGGGGAAGTTCTCAGGCATGACCCCGCGTATATCATGTTATACATGTATAAAGGATAGACTGTTATCTTCGGAAATTGTTTGTTCTATAAGATTATCACATAAAACCCAAGTAAAACACATGATAAAATAAATGTCATTATGAGACTGAAGAAATATGCATTAACTTAAATTCATTACACGCGTCGTCATGTAAACTTTGTGGGACAACATATTACATGGAAGATATCCCAATAGAAGCTGAATTTTATTACTTTCCATTTGATATATTTAGTTTTATGATGAAATGCCGTAGTACCTGCAAAAATTAGCGTCACAAATAAATCGCCACGCCGGCCGCTCTCTCTCTCTCTCTCCTCTCTCCTCCTCTTTCTCTTTCTCTTTCCTCTTTTCTCTTTCCGTGAACGCGAGAGATAGATGAGTTTACGCAAAATACTTTTTTCTACTATAATAATTTATATATAATATACTAGGAAAAATATTTTGCTAACTCATTCTCTCTCTCCCTTTCTTTCTCTCTTTCACGGAGGGGGGAGAGAGAGAGCCGGGCCGGTGGGCGATTTATTTAGGTAACGACGCTAATTTTTTTGCATGGTATAACTGCATTTATCAGAAACGACAATATATCAATGGAAGCTAATAAATTCGCTTCTATTGATATCTTCCATGTAATATGTTTTACCAAAGTTTTAACAATGGTGAGCGTTTAAGTGAATTTTAGTTCATGCATATTTCTTCAGTCTCATAATGACCTTTGTTTAATGTTTTTTAAATGTATTTTATGTGATAATCTTATAGAACAAACATTTCCGAAGATAACAGTATATCCTTTATACTGTATACATGATATACTGCGGGGTCTGCCTTGATACTTCCCGGGTCTAGAGGTGGGGGGGAAAGGAGAGGCCCCGGCGCTAAGATGGCGCCACAAATTGAGTTTCACTACTCTATTTAAAAGGCGAATTTTGGTGAAGAAAGCCGTAAGAAGGCCGGCTTCTTGCAGCTTGCGTTTTCTGTTATGGCGGGGCCCTTTTAAAAGCCGGCTTCTTACGGATTGGCCCAGCTGGTCAAGCCGGAAGAAGCTGGAAGAAGCGAGAGCCAGGGCTCGCTTACCACGGCTTTTTCCCGCTTTTTGCCGTGACGTCGAGATAAAAACAAAATGGCGGGGAGGGCAGGATTCTCAGACAGTGAGTATCGTCGTAGAAATACGAAATTTACAGAAACAGGACAAAAGAAAAACACATAGAGGTACTTTCAGAAGATGGACATACCTTAAACCACGAACAAGAATAAAAAGGGTTTAATGACAGACGGGACAACTTAAAATGGTAAAGAATGATCATTTTTTATCAGCTGACGATAGCCCCTACCGACTTTGTTTTTTTGCTGAATTTCGCTGATAATAGGCCAAATTAGCCTGTTTGTACATTTAGTAGAAAAGGGCTTAACTATGGGACCCCCTAATAGAGCTAAAATGGAATGACAGGGTGTAGGGGGAGGTCTCTGGTAAAATAACTTTTCGAGTCTTTTAACATTAACACAAGACGTTTTTTTTTAATTTTAAATTATGAAACAAAAGAGACCGGAAAGTTTTCGTGATTCTTATGCCCCAAATTTTGGGTTCTTAGAGATTTTCACATTGTTGCGAAGTAAAAATGTTGGAACTCTCGCCGCGGGGACGGGTACCAAAAACCTTTCCCCATTCCAAATTCCCCACAAAACATTGCAAGATATTTTAAACCCCTAGAACCTAAATTTCTGTTTTTGTAACATGATCACTAAAAAAGGGTACGACGTACCCGAACGGGGAAAAAAAAAAAAAAAATACTATATATAAAAAATTTTTAAAAACAAACAATTAGACTTTAAGTATGATCTACAATTAATTAACCTTTTTAAAATTCAAAATATTAACGTTATGTAGGAACAGATTTTTAAAAAAAGTGTGAAAACCCATTTTTTTTTTTTAAAGTAAAAAAAAATTTTTAAAAAAAAAACCGCCCCGCCGATTAAACTAACCTACCAAAAACATCCAGATAAGTGGCCACTTTTTCCCGGGTCTCCATTTTCCCTCGGCAAAGCAAAAACGTGGGAAGAGGGGTGAAAAAAGCCCCTTTTTTTAGTGACGAAAAAAAATGCTTTTTTTTTAAATTATGCTTTTTAGCCTATGATTTCGGTTTTAAAGTATATTTATGACATTCACAAAAAAAAATGGTCCCTTGTATAAAAACGGAACATCAAACTTACCTGGGCTCACACACAGTCGTCACAGATAGGTAGTATGGTTGGGGCAAACGGGATGTTACAGGTGACCCCTAAACCGTTTTCTTCTATAAAGTTTGTTTGGAAAAGCCCACCCCGTGCCTTGGCTCTTTGAAAAACCTGGGGGTTTCTTTTAGGGCCACCCTTCCGGGGGGTTGATCCCGCAACTTGGGCTATTACAGCCCCACCTCCGGTGCTGAGTCGGGCGCTGAGGGGGCTCTCCGTGAGGGCTTTAAAGGCCAAAGGGCCAACTGCTCAATATTTTTTCCTGGTCGGGGGGGTTTCCCCAACACGGATCAGTTGTGTTTGTGGAGATCCCGAGTTTATTAGAGCTATTCAGGTGCCGTAGAAGAGCACAGGGCCCCCTTTGTTTTCCTGCTGCAGCTGTATGGCAAAAATTTGGTCAAAATGTCCAACCCCTTTTTGTCTTTTTGAGAAACGATCATCTCTGGCTTCCCAGCCCGTTAGATGGCTGCGTGTGCTGGAGGACTTAGGGGAACGGTCTTTTTTGGCAGAGCTTGTTGGGAAGTAGGAGACCCAAAATTATGTCATTTGGGGAAGAGGAATGCACTAGTCCCCGTTACCCTTTGCTCTTTCCTTTTCATGTTGGAATCTCTTTTTATTCCCTTTCCCGTTCCCACCAGCGTCACCCACAGTTATGGACAGATCTTGGATGAGGGACTGATGAACCCGTTGTCAACTTAAAATTTCGGTTTGGGGTGGGGGTAGGGCCGTGTCGGTCACAGTAAATGTGTGGCCAAGATTTCCCCCAAATCGCGCATGGGTTCCCTGCTTACCCAAGTAAGGAAGCCCGTAAAGGTGGTGGTGGTCAGTCATTGGCCAATACAAATTTTTAGCCCCTATTACGGCTTGGGTTGGGGAAGAAAAATCCTGAAGGAAAATTTACCTCGTAGGCAAACAGCTGTTCATCCCCATAAAGTATTCAGGGAAAAAAAAGTTTCTCACAGGAACCCAAAAAAATGTCCCCCAACCCCAATGGGAGCTAATTTTTCAGTGCGCGCCTCACTGCCCCGACGCATGTTGTCAAAAGGGAGGAGGTTAGCAGGAAAATAAATCGGCACTCCACATGGCAGCCCCTAAAGGCCGACCCTGTAATAGGGCTCCCCACTTCCTGGTGGGTAGGTGGTTTTGTGCCTGAACCCCTAAAATTAAAACACCAAGCAAGGGTCGTACCCCGTTGCTGGGTCCTCTGAATAGTCGCATTTTCCTGTAAACTTTGCTGCAATCTCATTTTTTCTGGTTTGTCCATTTAAACCTGTGCTACAAAGTTCGTCACTTATAAAAAGACAGAAGCCTTTGTAAGGTTTTTTTGCCGGAGCTTCTGTGTGGGGCCCGGGGGAAATGGTCCCAAAAAATATTTCTTGCTGCTGTCCTTGTCATGCTAACCACCGAGGGCCCTTTTTTTCCACACATAAACCCCGCCCCTCGTCTTTGGCTGGTTAAATTTTTCAAACAGATCTTCATCATCTTACCCGCAAAGTTTCATCGTTTTGTCCCCGGGTTTGGCAGCAGGATAGCAGAAGGGTGTCTGGGTCGTCTTGATTAGTAGCCTGGGGTCAGCAGAAGGGCCAGCAAGGGGGGGCACAGCAGGCACAGCAGCGGGGTGGTCACAGCAGGGGCAGCAGAAATAGAAGGGGGCCGCAATAGGGGAAGGCAGCATCGGGGGAGGTGGCAGGCGAGCGGCTTGGGGGACGGGTGCCCGTTGGGACGACCCCGTAAACCCCTTTCCCTACGACGGCCTTTTCTCACGCCTGCCTCTGGTAAATATCTGAACACTTTTATAGAATTCTTTGGGCGTAAAACAAAGTCAGCACGGGTCCTATCGTATATTTCCTCACATTCAAGTTCGTCACTGTCTTGTCACTACTTTTACCAGTAGGGGGTGAAACAAAATACCCTTTTATCTCTTCCTGAGACACATTTTTCCCTTGGGAAAACCATGATGAACCTATAGTTTTACCCCTGAAAATTTGCGTAAGTTTACCCTTCCTGAAAGGGGAAAAAAATTGACCCCTATAGCCACATTATGCCCCCCCCCGTATCCGTAAAAAGGGTCGAGAAAACCCCCTTTGGTTTTAAACCCCCATTTGTAAACAAGGGGACGTGTACTCTAAGGGCGTTCTAGGGAAAAAAAAACAGGGCGCGGGGGAAACCCCCCGGGGACCTACCCCTGTCAAGGTTGGGGGAAAAAACTGAAGCTATAGCGAGTAGGGGGGCAAGGGCCATCAGAACTTCCAGGTACTAAAAGAGACATTAGCGACGGGTTTCCCCCTTACCCCGGGTTTTGCGGGTTTTAGGGTTTAAAACATTACATTAATGTTTACGGACCCTGAACAAAATTAATTTTGGGGAGGGAGGAGGTGCTGATAGGGATTTTGGAAAAAACCCAGCATTTCGTTTAGGGAAAAAAACTTAAGAACAAGGGGCCCCCGGTAAGCTGACCCAAATGTTGGGGTTTGTTTTTTACTTTCTTTTTAAACATCGTTTAGATTTTTAAAGGGGTGCCGATCTTACTTTTCTTTTCATGGCCCAAATTTCATTTTAGGTTTTTTGGGAAAAAACTAAACCCTTTGGGGTTTGGTTAGGTCAGGTCTGGTCAGGAGGTTAGGGGGTTTGTGCAAACCCCATGGGCTCGAGGGGGGGTGCTAGGTTTTGGTGTAGAGTTTTTTCATTTTAGAATTTAAAAGGCTCAACCTCCCATCTTCTTCTTTTATAGCCAACAAGCTTGGGGCAAGGGGGAAACCGGAGGGTTTTTTGGGGGGGGGAGCCCCACATATAAGGGAAATATGGGCCCGATAAAGTCTATGAACTAGGGGGAAATTTTTCCCATTTAGGGGTTTTTTTGAGGGGCCATTTTTCCCCTTTTGTGGGGTGCTCCCCCACCCAAAAAAACCCCCTAACCACATGTCCCCCAAACTTGTTGGCATAAGAAAAAAGAAGATAGGGGGGGGGAAACCCCTTGTTTCCTTAAGAAAATTTACCAAAAAAAAAAAAAAAAAAAAATATATATAGAAAAAATTTTAAAAATTAATTTTTTTTTTAAAAAATCCTTTTTTTTATTATTTATATATATATATTTTTATATATATTATTTTATATAAAATAAAATTTTTAGGTTTTTTATA